>CM016561.1:34064654-34164654 GCA_003412495.2 Echium plantagineum | reverse complement strand
AGAGACTAAATTATTTATATTTTTGAATAAATGATTGAACCATCTATTTTTTCAAGTTGCCCCATTTTTTATGTTTTACACAATTCAAAATTAAATTTTGGTGATACTTTATTAGTAAGTAATAAAAATTCGTTCACCATTACCCCTCTGTGCCCACACACCCTAATCTCTCTGGTGAAGTTCAGCTTATCAAATTAGGTTGTATATGATGGTTCTCGTTGCACTTCTACAAATGGGTTTTCTAAACGAGGCATAAGACCAACTAAGTTTTCTGAACTAGGCGAAGCCTAGATTCTCCTAGTCGAAACGGTGTGTCGGGGATACTATATATGGCGGGCCTTGGGAGCCAACTGATCGCTAAATCAATGGTTCCGCTACACTTGAAAGTGTGGTCGAGGTACGACCACAGACACTCCGATGCTTAAGTCAATGAGAATTCATGCGAGTGTTAGAGTATATATGTCAGAGCAATAAGTAATCAATCACCTCAAATGAAGTCACTTCTCTCCTTTATATAGATATAAGGAGAGAGGAAGGGTAATACGTTATGAGGTGAGATCATAACACTTGTAGTCATCTGGAGCAGTAGTACCATATGGGAAGGCTTAGCCCTGTTATAAAAACCCAAGTGTTTGGGTTGTATCGATATAACTCAAGTTTCCATCATTGCCCCGTTATTTTCCTATTTAAAGAAGCGTTCGCGGAGAGCATTAATGGCGTACGGATGAAAATTGGAAGATAAATCAAGGCTTGCTGAGGCAATTTCAAACGGGCTACTGGGATAGGTCAGCATAAGACGTGTCCGTACGATGAGGAACTAGAATTTAAAGGGTCAACCCTTCGATCTATAAAAGGTTAAATGTGTTTCCACACTTGTATTTTTACTCCTATTTCATTTCAAATCTTGTTGTTCTTCTTCTTCTCTGTGCAAAAGTCCATTATTTATATATTGCAACTTAACCGTTTGGATCCTAATCATCACCGATATTCACATTCCGTAATCAGTTTCTGGTTATACCAACTCAGGTAGATGCATTACAGTATTTTGAGCAATTTTGTGGAAGAATTGAACCCTAATTCTGGGAAAACTAAGGATTTCCAAAAGTGCATAATTATTTTGGCTTTTGAAGTTTTCTTGATGATCTTGAATAACCAAAAACATTTTCATTTTCCCCTTTTGATTTTTTATGAGAGCCACAACCCTTTTTAATTTATGTTTTTCGATACTCTCCTAAAAAGTCGCGTCCTTTCATTAGTTCTTGTCAACCTTTTGCAGCAACCTGTCTGTGGCTGTTACCACGTTCTTTATGACTAACACTTGACTTGCGTCTTTGTAGATATCGATATGGAGGGTTCCAACTCAAATGCCTACAAATCACACGATCAAATCATGAGCGAGGTAGGTTCTCTTAATATTACTTTGTGAACCTTTTCCTACCCCTCCTGATGAGATACTCACTAATGATGATGATGATATAGTATTAGTGTATGAACCCAAACGATTGAATTTTCTAAATGGCTCGCTACCTTAGGCCAGACAACCACCTTAGCACCCGGTGTTGTAAGTTCTCCTGACAACGGCCTGTTTTCTTCTGTACAGATAACAAGGTCCTTGCCTGGAGCCGATGGTGGCATATCTGAGACTCAAACGAACATACCACAAGACCCGCCCCTAATAATCAGTCAGCGAAAAACACCTCTGAGAATACTGTGGAGGATCGATCTGAAGATCCGGTTATGATGCCAGTCATCGGTGGGTCTGATCACTATGAGGTGAGAACTGAGGATCCCAATGTTATGTCAATCCTATATCAAAGATCGGGGCGTATCAAGATTCTATCTTCTAGGGGGACACAGGAGGCGGACGAGACAGATGACGAGTTGGGAGAAATATTAGCACTTCCTGCGCACTAGAAACTTCTTGATGATCTGTAGTCTCCGTTAGCTCCCCAATTTCAACATCCTCATGCGCATGTCGGAGATCATGACTCTGAGGGTGTTTAGGACAATCCTTATGGTGCTAAGGGAAAAGAGGTGGAGATCCCTCTTTATCTGTAGATGCATCCCAAAATTCTGATGATGTTGAATTGTCAAAACTTCTCTTTATAGATGTCAAGGTGTATGCTTTCATTCTAAACTTCTTTCCTATTTATAAGGCACAATTTATCCTTACCATGTTCGAAGTGGGGTGAGCTCTAGCGAGGGTCGAGCCTACTGTAGCATTTTTCTATGAGATGTATTATGCATCTCATAAACACCTAATTTATTTTTTTCCCAAAGAAGAAGTGTAATTGTCTTGCCACTTTACCCCAAATGTTGTGCCTAGTGAAAGGTAACTTTGGCGTTGACGTACCCCGTTAATAGAAGGATCAGAGTGTGACTACTCGTCTGAAGCGACAAGGAGTAACTGCTGAAGAAAAATAAAAAAATTGAAGTCCTTCTTCAAGCCTTTCCTAAACCACTCCCCTAGCACATATTCTGCGATGAAGGCTGTCTGAAGTGTGCAATATTATATATAAGAGTTTTTCTCGTCAATTACTTGGGGTATATATCTTTGATTTTATGTGAAGCTTTTAGATATGTATCATAAGTTATGTCTTTAACTCCTTCTTTGGTTTTATTGACAGATGATGTTTTGAAGGTGACCCTTGATGTCCCCAGTAAAGTTTGACTTTGCTGCGATGTTGGGGTGTAGAGAACCCCATTACCTTGTCATGCGGTGGAAAAGTTAACTTTTAGAGCCACCTCTAACCAACCAGCTCCTCCTTACTCCTTTCCTTCACCTACACTTACCTTAGATGCTGTCAATACAGAGGGGGTGACCATTCTTGAGACTTCCGCTCACAAAGATGATGCCAGGTTAGCCCCCAAAGATGCTTCCAAGTCAACCCCTAAGAGAAAGAAATCCACTGCAGGTGGTCCACGAAAGAAGAAAACTAAGGGCGCCATTCGATCCGATCAAGGGGTCCCACCATGGGAGCTAATGGTAGTACCACTATTCGCACCACTAAGTGGGGTGTTCGCAACTCCATTTATGGCATGATGGTGTCATAAAGGATAAGTACACCACAACCTATATGCGAAGACCCTAAATTATCTCCGGGGCCTCCATTGTACTAGAAAAAGACTCTTCGTGAGAGCACCTTGAAGACAGATTCAAGCCGTTGAAACCCCTGATGCTTCAGGGCGAAGGTGAACATACATCAGATATCAAGGATCCTAAAGACTAGTGTGCAGAGGTGATGCACCCCCATATGAAGATAGGTTCCTGCTTAATTCTGTAATCATATATTACTCCTAGTCATTTTCTATAACATTTTTTATGCCTTTTCTCTAGGCCATGGTGGAGAAGGCGGAATGACAATGAAAAGCTAGAGAGTCTGAGGACGATCTGGGTATGTAGGAGCTAAAGAATACAAAGCTGGGGAATGAGAATGAAAAGCTAGAGAGTCCGCTTCGTTTTGAGAAAAAGAAGGTCGTAACCCGTTTTGAGAAAAAGACGATCTGTGCCTTGCTTCTGATGCTGAAGCTCAAGCCTAGGTTGCGGACGCCAAGCTGGTGACCTTGAAGAAGGAAGTTGTGTTGGCGAAGAAGAAGGTTGTTATGCTGGAGAAGGTGACCCTCAAGGCGAAGAACTCCGTTCCTGATCTTGTGAAGCGTCAAGTGGAACGATTGCTCGGTGGTCCTGTCTTCGCATGTCACTGAAGAAGGAATCAATCAGGAGGATCGATTGGAGATGAGAGAGGATGCATTCAAGGCCAACTTACTATTGGAAAGAAATAACCATATTGCTATGACTCAAGGACAATCAATCATCACTGACCGATTATTGATTGAGCTGCAAAGAAGAAAAGTTTCCAGGGCAGCTGAAGATGATTCAACTAACCGTTAGAGGTGGCATTGTATGCAAGGAAAGTCTTGAGGAGATTTAGAAGGCCAACTTACCATTGGAGGATACACTATACGTATACTGTATAGTTTGTATATACTCTTTTTTTTCGAAGATAACAAATTACAAGTGATGTTTTGATATTGTTTGTGTCTATACAGTTTATCTTAGAAGAATCGAGGCACGAACACCTATTGGGACTTGGGAGAAAAGACAAAGACATTAAGTTTCTAGTTTTATATTTTTAGCTATTGCGTCTTTGTAAGAATTCAATCCTTCTCTCTCGATAAGTTGAATTAAAAGTGCTACGATTTTTAAATTGATTTTAAGTTTTAATATGAAATGGTTCTTAAGAAACCAAAAGTGTGAAATTTTGGGGAAAATCTTTTTGTGCTTGAAATAAGAAATATAGCGCAAATAGAATAATATATCTTCGTGATATAAAGAGGTCGAATTGTGCTTAAGTCTTAAATCAAACACTCCTTAAAAGCTCAAGTTATTTAAAGGTGAAATACGTCAATAGAGCTTCGGTTGGTACTTGGCCATGTACCGACTCAAGCTCTGACCAGCCTCGTAGCTAATTTCGGAGCTTGATCAGAACTTGCCAAGTCCCGACTCAAGCTCTGAGCCTCTGACCAACCTCGTAGCTGATTTCAGAACTTGATTGAAACTTCATCATGTACTGACTCAAGTTCCTATGGCGACTCCATATGACCATTAAAGCATATCGGGACTTAATTGGTACTTGGCTGAAGTGCTGACCAAAGTCTGATTGTAAGGTTTTCAACAAACTATAAAAGTCACACTTTTTATTTTCAACCACACTTCTTCTACACGATTGTAAAAGTGTTTCTCAGCAACATAAGAATACTTCCCAACACTTTTATTCAATCAATTGAAGAAACTGTTGAGAATTCATTGCTTATTATCATTTGTAATAATTTATATTGGTTAGGCCTCTCCATATTTTTACTAGTGATCAGTAGGGGAATCGAAGCTATCCCTTAACTATTTATTTACTTTTAGTCAATTATTAATATAGTTTCTTTTCATATTGCAATTATATTTTTCGTATAATTGTCTATTTCAAGTATTATATTATTGCATAATTATCACTTTGTTTAACAAAAAATATAGTAATCCTTATCCACCCCCTCTAAGGATCACGTATTAGTTAACAGTATCCGTTGTTGTTGTTGTTCTTACTTTATACGAGAAATAAGTGAGCTAAAAGAAAGAGAGTACATGTGTAGCACTTTATCATTGTAGTAACAGGTTGTCTTCCTAAGAGTTCTTATGTAAAGACTAGTTGCTTGTTTGTACTCATACTCAGGCAAGACCCGTTACATAGTAGAACTCAGAGGAGTTACGTGAGGTGACGCCCCTAGTACATGACGTAAGCTTAGATTGGACTTGCATAAAAATTCCTGTGCACTTTCGTTTAACGCTTTACTTGAGTCTGCTTGATTTATTACTAAGATTTATACGATTAATTACTTTCAAACATACAAAAATTGGTTTCAGATAAAACTATGTGCATATCATGTGAGTAAATTCATGGAGAGATTAGAAACTTAATGATCGAACAAGGACTTATAAAATATGAGTGCGCGAAAGAAAATATTTAAAGTATTAATGATTGAGAGGGTTCAAATAAAACAAAAGTGAGGAAACCTTTTACCCTTATCTATGTACGACTTTCAATCATATTCAATATTTCAATGTACAATACGATGACGATTATAGAACAAATTAAACTTTAAATGTAAAAAATAAGTGCTATTGAAATGAACATGAGCATTTGAGCAATCTTTATTCTTGTATTTTTCTAGTTTATATTGTTCCTAACGAGCAGAATTAAGTGAGATTATTAAATTTTGTTTAAATTTTTCGAGCTCTTGCACAATTTATTAATCCCGAGTCCCGCCTAGGTTATTATTAGCGGTTCCATTGGATTTGTATGAACCCGTTCGAATCATAAATCATTACGAATCAAATCAAAACAAACTTTAATTGAGTGTGCCTATTTATAATCCTTTCTAATAATAAACAATTAAACGTTAATTCACGATACAAACGAAAACAGTTCACATTCCTTTATGCATTTGAAATTCACCTTTCATTTATTTAATATTATTTTTATACTAAAAAATATCGAACACACGTAACCTGCTATAAATAAAGTGTCAGTAAAAATATATTTTGGGGTGTATAGTTCACATGAAAATTGAAATGGAAATATGGAATCTTGCATTGATAGTTGGTGACATAGATTTGAGAGATGATGGGACAAAAAGAAGAAGGAAGGCATCAATGACCATGGGTTAGCAAAACCCATACACTCATCTTTAGATGAGTCGTAGAGTCTTCTTCCGCTAACAACATCCACTCTTCTTGATGTCCGGAATAATATTTCGTCTTTAAAATAAAGTGGAAGTTAACAAAATATAAATTTTCATTATCTCTATCATAATTTGGTTTATATTAAAATTTTATGACCTCCATAATAAGTTTTAAAAATTAGGACTCTCTCCAAGTTCTCTATACTCCTTTAATGCATTAATTGTTGCTAGTTTCATTTTCAAATTTTATATGTTTTAAAAATAAAGTTATTTAAATTACTGCCTCCATTTTTTAACCTATTGTTTGACTTTTCACGGTCAATGTTATACTACTTAAAACGAATATATCTCGAGTTCTACATGCGTAAAAGTTATAAAAAGTTGATATTTCAAAAATATAGATTGAAACGAATCTATATAAGATCCAACATGACTATATTATTCCGTATAGATTAATAAAAAGTATAAGGTCATAGTTTGACTTTAAGAACAACTAAACAATAGGTTAAAAACCAGAAGGAGTATTAATTTATTTCATGTTGGAGCTAAAAATTTACATTGAAGCTTAAAAATATGAATTTATTTTGAATTTTATTTGTCCGCTTCTTTTTCAAATAAAATACAAACTATTAATTTATTTCAAATTTTATTATTTTCTTTTTCATAATAAAATAATTTGAGTTTCTATTCAACATTTGAATAATTAGAATTTGCCTTTGACTTAGATCTAAAAATATAAAAAGAGTTCATTTGATGAGTATAAATAGAGAATTAAGTTCTGGGCCTCATGTCTTGGACATGAATTTGCGTCCACGTTTGGCTTGAAATTTTGGGGCTACTAATTCCTATCAAATATTATTATCATTTTCTTGACTCCAATCTAAATGTAATTAGTATTTCTTTATATTCATTGTGACTCATAATTATGTTCCGAAAATATATACTCGATCTGCATAAGTTTAACGAGCTCCTTTTAAAACTAATTTTCGAAATTCCTATACACATTCGCCACACGGTACCCAGGGCCGGTCCTGACATTTTCGGGGCCCTTGGCTAAAATTGAAAAGGGGGCCCTTATTCAAAAGAAAAAAAAAATTCTCCGAACATTGCTTAAATTGAGGCACATCCAATGATTCACCTCTTTCATATATTTCAGGGCTGGGGTGCGTGGAGGCATTGCTTATCTATTTTCACTTTTAAATACTCCCTCCGTCCCTAAAAGATTGTCACATTTTGACTTTTGTTAGTCAAACATTACAAAATTTGATCATGAATTCCCATTAAACGATAAGAAATAATATAGTCTTGTGGGACCTTGTTAGATTCGTCTTAATATATATTTTTCAAATATTAACTTTTTATAATTTTTTCACATGTAGAATAATAGATATTTATGTTTTAAATCGTGCTTTGTTGACCACCAAAAGTCAAAATGTGACAATCTTTTAGGGACGGAGGTAGTATATCACTAAAGAAGCAAAATTAAAAATAAAATAACTTGCATAATGTTAAATAAAAGGAAAAATATTATTGGGTTTTCAAAAGTATAATAACAAAATTATGTAAGTTCATATCTTGAAAAATAGTTACTTTGACTTTTTAAATAAATTGAGTATGAGAAATAATGTAATTTAATTAATCTGCCAAAAATAATTATTATAACTAAAAGCTTAAAGATTACGAATTTAGAAAATAAAATAAAATAAAGACCAGAGCATATCCAGAATTAAAATAATTACTACTAAGTACTCCTACATTAATTGTAACCGACTTATTATAGTGTACACATAACACATTTAACATGACATACACTTTTATTTCTTAATACTCAATTTAGTGAAAAAGTCAAAGTAATTATTTTTCGAGATATTATTTAATTAATCTGGTCAAAATAATTATTATAACTAACCCATTAAAGTTCAAAACACATTTACATTGTTAATTGTAAGGGGCTTACTACATTATAGTCATAGAGATTATAGTAATTGTAAGGGCCTATTACACAGTACAGTGATACAGTTTAGTAGTAAACTGTGGAGTTTAAAAATGAACACTCCAAAGGATCCAAACCAGAGACCAACGAGCGTTTAACAATTTACTTAACCTATGGCAACTGCACTTTTTGTTAAAATATGTACGTTTATTATATATCTATAAATTTTAAACTTTTTGGGGCCCCCAAAATCCCGGGCCCTGGCGGTCGCCCCCCCGGCCACCCCCAGGGCCGGCCCTGACGATACCACTTCTTAAATATATATGTATCCAAATATTATTAGCTTAAAACATATTTAGTCATCTATTATTATATCATACTAATAATGAACAACGTTAAATTCTCTTGTCAATTATCCTTTAGTAACCTTAATTTTTTCCACATAAAATTAGTCATCGATTCGGTATGATTTTCATCTATTTTTTCATAACCCGAACCACATCGGTCATCGGTTCGATTCTCTCAAAAACAGAACCAAAGTCGTTTGATTCCAAAATAATTGATTATTTTCTATTCGATTCCAGTTCTGTCCGGTTCCGGCTTTCCTCCACACCGGTGGGTCTGTAAATGCTCTAAACTGACGGATGGATTGATGTGTGTTCAAGTAATTGTCCCTTTTCTTTTCATTTATTGATCAGATGATTTGATTATCCGACAAGATATTTCACTGCATTTCAGTTGAGTAAACAGCACCATTTTGTAATCTTTTGCATGTTTGTCTGCTCTTTTTCTTGTATCTCCGCGATTAGTGGCAAAAATTTCATCTTGTGGGCTCCAACTAGTAAATTTCTTTTTCATTCATAAATTGGCGACACTTTTATGTTGATAAACAAATAGAGTAGGGAGAATAAATTGTCAAAATTAATGTATATTAAATTGCTTTTCTAATGTTCTGAACTTTAAATCTTAGATAATCCAAAACAGTGAAAATCTACTTGTTTGGTGTGTACTTGGGTATATATAGAGACTACATTTTATTGGGCCCTCTAAATTATTAATAATTGTTTAAATGAGAAATTAAACTTTTAAATAAGTCAATTTATTTTTTGAATAATTTTGTTATATATTCAAAATTGACTTGTTATATTCTTTGAGTAACCCGCCTTACCTCTTCGATAAATTAATGAGCCATTAAACGCATATCTTAACCTTATGCTTAGGACTATCATTGTTACTCATATAGGAATGCGTAATGGTGATTCCCGGCCACAATGATTGACTTATGTAATATGAGCTAATTGTCCCTTGGACCCAAGATCTTGAGTCTCTAGTCAACTGGATAGGGTTCTCACTCATTTACATAGTTTCTTATAGTCTTTCGACCTCATTCCCTGAGATAATTTCTCAACTAGTTCTCTTGTTAACTCTTTAATTAGCGATCGTATTATTACAATCATAATTTCAAACAAACTCAAGCATGTAATGGTGTAAATGTCGAGACAAGTTTGATGGTGAAAAGAAAGTCAGAAAGTTGAATGTTGTTTGATTGACAAGTCGTGTGATTTTGTGCGGGCGCGCTCAAGATGCACCCATGCCATTCGTGACCCAGATAACTAAATGATGCACCCATGCCATTCGTGACCCAGATAACTAAATAAAGTTGTGCTTCTGCAAACTCTTATGTGTGCTCGGCTTCTAAATCATATTCTTAGATATCATTTCTTTGGGGTTGTTCAAATACAACTTTCATGGATGCTTACATTGAAAATATCCAACTTAATATTGTATTTCCAATTAGGCAAATATAAATGATTTAATATCACTATTTTGCACGTTACTAAAATAAAACAAAAAAATATATTGACACCTCTCTCTATAACCTTCCCCCAACTACTCACCCCTCGTCTTCCACAAATCAGTCATATATATACATATATATATATATATTTTGTACGAATACCAGAATTTTGCACAAAGAGTCAGAGAGACCATGCTTCTTAATATATATAATATATATTAAGAAGCATGGTCTCTCTGATTCTTTGTGCAAAATTCTGATTCGCTTGCTTAATTTTTCATATTTCTCTTAGACTTACCGTAACATTGAAAAAATTCTGAGTTAGGTAATGAAATGCCCCTTCTATAATGGCTTTTTTTTGTCTAGGCACTTGAACTTTCAAAATTATTTCAAAATAACCACCCGAACTCCGCAACTTTTGAAATAGACATCATCTAGACTACGTTTTTTGGCTCCGAAAGTTTTTAAAATTGTGGTACCGAAACTTTTCAGCATAAATTTAGAATTGGTAAGGATATTATTGTCAAACACCATCCATTAACTAACCCACACTCAATATAATAACTTAACTACACCTCACTTCTAACCTAAGCCCAACCCGCCTCTATTCATTTTCCCCATGCACATTCCCACCAAGAAAAATAAATTATGAAGACTGATCGACGCAAGCCTGATATGGTATTTACTGGTGCTTCAAGAAAAAGGCATGTGGATTGATATTTTACATTAAAGCCTGATAGATTGAAGTTTTATTTGTGAGCTAAGATGGATATATTTCGGGTTTCTGTTTTAGGAACCTAAAATATATGAAGCATAGAATCATGAGTAATAATGAACTGTCACATGCACTGGCTATGAAGGCAACCTGATAAAAAGTTTGAGAATGTGTATGAAAGAAGTTAATCCATTTTGTTTGGACTTGTATTTTATAAAGGTGAAGAATTTAAAGAAAGTTATGGATAAAATAGGCAGTTCATGAAGGCAACCGCTGGATCTATAAAGAAGATTCTATCATTTGAAGGTGGTGGGGGAGTGTGTGGAATGGACTGGGGTGGGGTGTGTAAGGGATGAGGTGTAAGACTTGAGAAGATGTCTTTTTTAATTGGCAATGACACCTGAATTTTTCCGTATATCGCTTCTAAAAAGTAATTTTCGAGTTTGGTGCCTAACCTCTTGCAAACTTTACCTTCAAAAAGCCAATGTTTTCGATATGACTAACTTGCCCTTGGGTTAAATACTATTTAGAAGTTAAATGTAAGTCAACAACTCAAAAACCTAATTTTTGAAAGTTCAGGGGTCAAAAATGCAGTCCAATCCTTTCACACAAGAGGTCATGGGTTCGAATTTTGTTGGAGACAAATTTGCCTCATATTATACTCTAACTCTCTATTAGTTAGAAATTTATGTATTCATTGTTTGTGATACTATTGTATTCATAATCCATCGCTAATTCACTAAAAAATACAGTCCAAATGTCTATTTGAAATTGATTATTTTGGTAGATATCGAGATTCAGATTGAGAATCCTAAAAAATAGAGTAATTCATATTATAAGAATTGACGTTCGTAATGCTTTCGACAAAGTCAACTAGGACTTCCTTTTCAACCTAATGAAAAGTCTATTTTCCTCCTCACTCGATCCATCTTATCAAAGAATGTGTCAACCTCTATCCAATACTCCATCATTGTTAATGGCCTAAGATCTAACACCTTCACCCCAAATTATGGTTTCCGTCAAGGTTATCTCTTCTCACCTATCCTTTTTGCACTCTTCTCATCATATCTTCTCAATTATCAGTCCATAAAAAAAAGGTTGTTATTACAAAAAAAGCCCTCAAATATCACACCTTTTTGCTGATGATAGTTACTTCTTTGTTCATCTTCATAAGCGAAGTCTTCAGTCATTTTCATCAACAATCACTACATCTTACAAAGACTCGGGCCAGATTATCAACTACCAAAAATGCATCATCACCTTGAGAGCCAACACCTTGTTCGAATAAAAATTGATACTTTTACTACGTTGGAAATTGATGGCTTGTTCTCCCAAGTATGGCATATACACCTTCAAGAAATCAAGAATACAAGATAATGAACCCGATCTTTCAAATGGACTCTCGAAAATTTTGTAATGTTTATTCGTTACCTACTTATATTTGATGTTTTATGAATTTGAAAGATGTTGTTTCAGACTTCATTATTATCTCGTTAGGATATTACTCAATGTACGAAATATCTATAGACACTCTTGAACTAATATATTACATTATTTATAAAAAATAGTTAGAAGGATGTTTCTTCTAATTTTTTAATGTAAGACTTAGTCCACAAAGATTCAAGACAGACTTTTAGCAAACCGTAACTTGAAGATTCTCAGGAGCTTTATAGGTCATGATGAACATCCAGTGCCAGAAGGGCTAGATACTTAGTTTTGAGTTGCTCTTAGACCATCCATAACAAAGGTTGGATTAAACTCACTTTATTCAGTGTCA
Organism: Echium plantagineum; assembly: GCA_003412495.2. Lineage (NCBI taxonomy): Eukaryota > Viridiplantae > Streptophyta > Magnoliopsida > Boraginales > Boraginaceae > Echium > Echium plantagineum. The sequence goes on along the minus strand of CM016561.1, from coordinate 34,152,200 downwards.
CGTCAGCTTTAAACCCACTTACACTCTCAATTGAACCCAGTTTTCACAGCAGAGTTTTATTCATTATTTTATTCTATTTCTCTCCCTCCCACATCACCTTATCCTATATCCCACCATATATTTACTTATCTCATTATTATTATTATTATTTTGATCAAATTATCTCATTATTTATACATATGTTACACCCTCAATTGAACTCGTTTTTTTTGTGTCCAAATGTTTCAAACTAATGCTCTATTTATAGATCTCGAAAAATAAAAAATAATAATATATTTTTTATATTTTTATTTTGATGAATTATTGGGTAAATAATACATTTAGTAAATAAGAGAAAACAAAAAAAAAAGTGAGAGAGAAGAGGGTGGTACAGCGCGTTAGGCATCAGTGCCCTCTCATTGGCTGCTTTTGAGCAGCGGCCCCACTTAAACTCCAAAAAACCAGCATCAAAATTTAATCCTCCACTTTAACCCCAAACACATGAACTTTTGTTGCATGTGAAAATCCCCTCTTTAACTCCTCTTTAATCCCCACTTTAAACTTTATTGTGGATGGTCTTAGTGCCCAAAAGACCTTAGTGAAAAACTAGAATAAAACTATAATATAAATTCATTCCCATAATTTGTGTGGCCGTACGATTGATCCCTAAGAAGATTACAGGTATGATGAATACATATGCCGACATGCATATGAAGATGGCTCAGTTTACTCTCACATAGTATATGCTCAGAGCCAGACTATGGAGTTTCAAAACTGAATAAGAGAACGGCTATACACAACAACGTCTATACAATGCCAAGCGATCTCACAACTACGCATCGATCACTAGTAAAAGGACGAAAAAAATTAAACAGCAAAGCTACATTGTAAGAGATATAACTACACTGACGATAATACTAACATCTAGGATATGTACACTTCAACATCTAGGATATCCTACTGTGTCCAATGATGGTCAGTTGCTCTTCCATGCATCCTAACAACATAGTAAAAACTTCCTCAATCATTGACTCCCATGCCCGAATTGATTATCCAATAATGACATGTTCAGATTAACTTTTTCGAAAGCATACCTAAGGTTCTTGTTGTCTAAAGTTAGCAGCTAAAAGAGAATCTTGCATACCATTTTGTGTGCATGGTGAAATATGAGAGACCATGTCTGAACAGGAATGTTGACGATCACTGCAATATTTATCGGAGTAGCCATGTGGTGAACTTGGCAGATTAGACCAATTTTGACTTCTAGCAGGCCTTGTATAAGGCGATGAAGGATGTTTAGGAGAAATGTAGTAATAGGAACTATGATGCTCCTCTCTGCATAATGTAGGGCGCAATTTCCAGCCCTCGGAAGAGACTGATTTAGAACTAAATTCTTGTTGTGGAGAGATGGAAGATGGTCCAGTACATGATCGACCATTCGATACCGAAAAAGAGAAAGAAGAGTTATCAGTATGCCTTCCATTTTGTAAATCTGATGATTGCCTTCTATTAGGTAAATGAACTTCAGGTGTTGCTGACCAGTCCTCAATTTTTATTCCTTGCTTTGCTCCCAGCTCAAATATTTGCTTCTCATTAAGCCCTAAACTCAAAACCAGAGACCATAATTTTTTTTGCGCTTCCCTTTGGTTTTTTATGGTTTGATCCCTCATCGCCACCTCAAACTGCAGTTCTGTGTTTGCAATTCCCTGTAACATTTGCATTAGACAATATAAGTTCAAAGATTGAAGCTATGGGGGGGGGGGGGGAGCTGAAACTAGTGCTGGATCAGTCGAAGTTATTTTCTTAAATGAAGGCAGCCATCCCATTCAACAAGATACCAAGAAAATCGCACACCAAATATTCGGATGACATTTTTTGGAAAAAAATTGCAACCCAGCAACATTACTATTGCAGTAAAAAATTTGGGTGATGGTAACTACGAATAGAAACATGCTCTTTAACTCAAAAAGATATCTATGAAAAGTTCACGACAAAACATATATAGTGCATACCAGGAGCCTATACTGGCTGAGAATGCCCAAATAAGTTTCATTTCTATTATTGTTAATGCCTTGCTCAATCATTGCTTGTAGTTGGAACCTACGTTTCTCATTTTCTTCAATTTCCTACAAGTAACAAGAAAACTTATATATGCAAATTTAATAGTGAAAGCAAACAAAGAAACTACTTGCATGAGTTATCACCTTCTGGTAATTAACTCCAAGTTCATCATTATCACGGACATTATCAAGAATCAGCCTACGCCTTGCTTGTAGAGCCATCACAACTGCTCCATCTTTTTTGATGATCTGGGGCAAAAGAATCATGCACTATTACATCGAAGACCATACTCAACTGAAACAATGGGTAAGCATAACATGCCCCAATGACTCTAAAAAGGATTCTGTCTAAGCAGGGTATGTGGGTCGGATGAGGTTGTTTCTGGAAAAGAGAATTAACCCAATAATCAAGAACAAAACAAAAATAACAGTTCTGTGTTTATATTTATAAAACCATTGCGTGGAAAGAGAAATCAACTCAAACAAGTTAGTATATAAAACAATTATAATGGAAGCAGTGAAGTAATAATCAAATCACTAGTTATTGGTGTTTCACATTTCAGAATAAAATTCACCAGTTACAGAATATAAAATTTGTTAACAAAGAACATAACACCCTCTCAGAAACGAAAAAAATGGACTGACATGGGCATTCATGAAGCTTCTAAACCAGACATTCTAGTTCTTATTCAGCAGAAGTTGCTCTACCAGATGAACATGCTCTTGTGAAGCCAAAGATCAAAGTTCTTCTATGCCAGTATGTTTAGTTGTTTTGTCAGGGTCGTTACGATGAAAGTGTTGGATACCAGGAACATCGTTTATTTTATGAAATCTGTTGGAGTATTTTACTTTTTACAATAAATTGAAGTTAACTAATGACCACACAATAGTAAACAGAAAGAAAAAGATGGAATCTGAATATAAGATCAGAACTTTCATCAAAATTCAGCATCTAGTCACATCTGACCTGTTGTTTGGCAATAACTCCATCAAGATGTCTCAGCTCGCGACGGTTCTGAACATTAGTTTCCTCAAGCTCAAACAAAGCCTTCTGTAAGTTTATCCTCTCCTGGACGTTTTCGCCAATCTCTTGGCTCAACTCATTCAACCAACATAATTTGTCATCTGCCGATTTTTCTGATGGTTTGGCTTTCAATTGTGATTCTTTTTCTGATAATTCCTTTTTTAACTGGCAAACCTCATTCTACAAACAGATAAAAATAAAATGTGTCAATAGTTGGGAATAAGTCATGATCAAACTAACATGGACTACAGCATGAAAAACGGTTTACCTGAAGGTTGTCAATCATCCTATGGTAATCAGAAACATGGTTATGAATGGTGCCTACATTTTTCTGAAACACATAATACCAGCTCCAATTATTGCAGGTTCATAGTAACACAACATAAAAGTAGTGTAACTTAACTTAGCCAACATGGAAACAACAAAAAATTAGGCCAAACATTTATGTATTACAGATTAGAAGATTGTGTAAAACAGTTGACTATTACGCTTGTTTCTAATGTGCTTTTAAAATATTTGGTCCAAGAAAAATACAAATGTAGGTACACAATAGCTAATCAAGATGATCATGGAAGACAAAGGATAACAAAAAAGACTTGCTTAAATAAATGACAATTAAGGTCCCTCTAAACTTCACTGAGATAGCAAATATATTGACTGACATCACCCAGGATTAAAAATTGGGACACTCACTATATCCTTCGACTTCAAGAAGCACAACTTACTAAAAACACAATGTCTTATTTTAACCTTTATCGAGTTGAAGGCATTCAGTTATATCACAATAGACTCCCAAAATTATTTAATCTAGAAAAGGAAAAATGCCTTCTGTTACTTCAGGTCTCAAAAGAAGCTTGAAGTGGTAAAAATAATTGTCTCTGATCTCGGTGGAACATGAAGCAGATATACAGTGGCTATAATCTCACCTGAATGTGTGTCTTTATTTCCTTTGCGCGATCAGCATATTTCAAGGTATTAATAGTATGATGGTACTGATTATCAGCAGGAGATATGGTGGCTATCATAATGGTTTGGGAATTACCACTCAGTCCATCCTTAAGAATTCGAGTCAATTTGCTATAAGATGATTAGATGTCAGCACCATGAAGAGTTGGGCCAATTCACAAAGAAGAATGTCACGAGTACCTATTGCGATAAGGAACATATGCTAAACCCTTCTTCTGCTGTTTTCCCAAAGCGTTTATGCAGTTTGCCAGAGCAAGAAGTGATCTATTGATATTAGCACCATCTCTTAACTTTTGGCCACCGCTGTTTGTTTCAGAAGCCCTTTCACTGCATCAAAATCTGGACTTTAAGAGTTCCTGCTCAATGATATAGTACAAAATTTGTTCACAAACTAACTACTACAAGGAACAAACCTGCCAGCAAGGTCCACAAGTGCCAGTTTTCCTCTAATAACCTGGTTAGGATACTTGCGACTTTGCTTTGTGATGACACTGATCTCCAGCACTGCGTGGGAACTAATAATGGAATAACAAATTGGCAAAACATGGTGCCTTATGATGCCTGAATTAGGAGATTGTAGTGTGCATATGCACATATTCCAGCATACCATTTTCTATATCAAACCCACAAATTGTTATGAATACTTTCTTTCTATGATCTAGCTTCATTAAGTCCCTAAATCAGACAGAATTGTGATTTTTTATGTGTTTGCACACTGCACATACAAGGACGTGTATAGCTCACCGTGACGAAGTTCGATTGACCTCAGTACTTTCAGTTTTCCTCCTGCTATTCCCTAAGTTCAGAAGTTCAAGTATCCTATCAGCTGAGTTCACCTGAATACAAGAAACGACGCCACAAGGGAGTGGCATTAGGTTATGTGGGTTTCCATCATGATCTCCATCATAACAATGTATTCCGCCCCCCCCCCACCCACCCACCCCACTCCTCTCCACAACATAAGCTCCCTCTTTTCTCTCCAGCCCTCCGCATATGAGAATACTATTTCAATAGTATGCAGTTTATAGGTATAGGATTTATATAACAAATAAATCATGTACAAGAAAACCGTGCAATTCACGCCCCTTTTTCTAGTATAATAAACAAAGTTTACGAGTTCAAGAAGGAATTTATGCAGCCTACTGTTGAGACTACAGGATCATAAATGACTAGATTTGCTTAAAGAGGATACCAGTAACAAGAAAATGCAAACAAAATTATAAAATTGTTCAATAAGCTGAGAAAACATAAATTTAGGGATTTTCTAAAAAGGATCTTAAATTGTTCAAATGCAAATAAATTTAAGCTGAGATCCATTTACTTTTTCACAAATTTTAAGAAAATTAAAAAATCGTGTCACATTTCAAATTTTCCCTCCAATGCTTTGTCTCACAAATGGATCTTAATTTAGGGATTTCCTAAAAAGGAAAATGGCTCTAAGATTAAGGGATGGCAGGAGTATAATGTATGTCAAAAATGTTTGCACAACGATAGAGAAAATCATTTCAGCAACTAATGTAGATATCATCTGAAAAACCGTAATGAAAAGGAAGCTAAAATTATGTGAATCTAAAATATGAAACTCAGCTATCTGAGATTTTATAGAACATATAATGCAGTAAGTTTGCGCATGTAACTACCAACACTTCCTATCATATGAATAAGAGAAACAATTCTTTTTTTAATAATGCCTTCGATCAAAGAGAGAGTGTTAACCTTTATGGCGCGAAGCCCAGCTACCACAATCCCTTGCTCTGGGTCCTCTCTAAGTTCCAAATGTCCAGATGATTTTTCAAGTAAGTCATATATAACCTGCACTTGTTACTTTTAATGTTAAGGAATAATGTCCATTCTTATCTGTTATCCATATTCCAGAACAGAAAAACCTTTGCTATAGATAGTATACAGTGAAGAGCTTTCTTCACCTCATTGTAAACTTCAAGATAGGAGCATGTGACTTCAAATTTGTCAGAGGTATTGCCTTTAATAAGATCAAAGATGGTGTTCAAACTCAAAACCATAAGTCCAGGATCATCTTTCGTCCCAACCATGGTGTATGTTTTACCACTGCAGACAATAATATCTCATAATCTCATTATAAAAAATGTGGTGACAGCATGTATTTGATATAACTCTTGATTCTTTCTTCAAGAAAGAGTCTATATATCTTTATTGCAGAACCTCTGAATTTTAAACTCCACCCTTTAATACAAAGAGTCTTTTTCCAAACTCCTAAACATGTATACATGAGAAACTATTGTAACTCTGGTATCAAGTTACCTTCCCGTTGAACCATAAGCAAATACAGTAGCATTGAGACCTTGAACAACCCCAGCAATCGTAGTACATACACTTCTCTTGTAAACATCCTGAAGAAGATAGAAATGAGACAATTCAACATCAATGGAAGAAAAGTAAACACAAAAGATGCTTCCCTATTCCATATATGATCAAAAGCCAGGCCCACTATAGATAATCACAACTCTAAGGAAAAGAATACAAAACAAGTTTTCTATTTCAAAAGTCTCTATCCAACTTTTTAAGGGCATGCCCACATCACCCTTTTGAAAGTTGACGTCTTTCTTTGTCTTCTCCTTCATTTACGCCTCCATGTTTAACTAATCAGTTGCATGTCAACAACATTTCCACTTAAAGGAAATGCACAAACTTGAATTAAACGAATACAGATATTGTATTTGTATTTCAACCACTCTGTAACATAAGCTACCAGAAAGTTATAGGAGTGTTGATAGAAGCTTATTTCCCGTCCACCGTTCAATTCAAATCAAATAACAATTTGATGAAATCATTAAACCTTGAAGAACACAAGCAAAGAAGTACAAATCCATACCAGATTCGAAGAGCTGGGACCAAAGGCATAGTCAAAAGCATATGTTCTCTGCTTACTTCTACGTTGTATTCGATCCAAGTAGTCCTTTGACAAATCAGGATCCAGAACAAGAACCTCCTACACTCAAAATAATAAACGCTTATTCAATTATAAAACAATAGCTTTCACTCCATTACTCACAATTCAGTTAACACAAACAAAAAACACTGATCACAACACAACAACTGAAATCACAGCTGACCTTATCATTATCCACTCTGATAATATCCCTGCAACGTCCTCGCTCTCTCAACGGCCTACATTTTACAGCCACCTGTTTTCCCAAGTACAATCAACATGATCATCAACACTAACAACAAAACGCTACTTCCTCCATCACAAAAATATCGTCCAGTTTAATTTCCAATCATCAAAATTAACAAACCATATAGCCTTAATGAATGCACAAAACTTCAATCCAAATCAATGCTATCTTCTTAGTAGTAACTACATTACAAAATGCTAGTAGTCCATATATTTTTCAGCCAATATTATTCGACACAGTCCCGAATTTAATAATTCAACTATCCAAATTCAAAACTGGACAATCTTTTCGGGACAAGGGCATCTTATTCATACTCAAAAACAAATACAGGCACGTAAAATTACCGAAAGTGTGGTGGCTTTTTTCGTTGACGGCCCCCTTATGCTAGTAGCCATATGCACCACCACAAAAAAAAAATTCACTAAAATTAATTCCTAATTTCAAATATTTCTCGATTTACATCTTTCGTGTACTTTATGAAATGCGTGGGAGCTGTTAGGCTGATGATCTTTCTATAACTCCAAATAATTCTAATTCAATATAAATCAATTTCTTAAATTAAATTAAAGTAATGCTTTCTCCCTAATTGTTCCTTTTATTAAAAATCAATTCCACACAAATTAGTTAAAATGAATAAAAATACACAAAATAATTGAATTAATAAAAATATGTGAAAGATAAAAAAGCTGAGAGAAAAGAGTGATTTTATGATTTTGATGAAAAGGTTTGAAGAATTAATTCAAGTTGTTGTATATAATGGTAACGCATAATTACATTAAATGAGTTCAACAACAACAACAATATGGAGTAATAATAAATCATTCATTATTTCATTTCTTTTTTTCTCAAAATTAAAAATATGTGTATATAAATGTATATTGACCGCATATGTATTTGAGGCGGGTAATGAGATGCAGGTGAGCAGCTGTTTGAATATTAAATAGTGGTCCTCTTTAAACTTTTTTGTGTTTGTTTCTTCGGGGAATATAAGTTATTTCGCTCTTTTATGTAAATTTTTTACTTGTTTCTGGATAAACCTTATTAATTCCTGATTTTCTCTCGGTCGAATTTTTTTTCGTCATTTTTTATCAAATAATATGATATTTATTAAACTAAAGGGCGATACGAAGGAAAGAGTATAAAGAAATAGAGTATCGCAAATAAAGTTGCACGAAATTAATGGGGTGCAGCCTTAAACGAAGTATCTTCCAGCTCCAATCCGCAATCCGAATTGGCCACCAAGTGAGATGCATTGTTTACAAAACTTGATTCATTTTTTACAGGGCATTAATGCGACTAGAGACTAATTTCAACAAAATAAAAGTTGGGCTTGTGGTTCATACTTTCACGTCCAAGCTGACGGATAGCTGCAAGAAATTTTTTATGGAGTTCTTCTGACGAAACTACTCGCAGTTTCTTCAAGTTACACGCTTCAATGCTTTCATCAGTGTTATCATTTTCATCTTTTCTCTTCTTTGATTTTTTACAATTCCCTTCATTTGCAGAAGATGAACAATCAACATTATCAGATTGTTTATGTTGCCGATCTCCATCTTCCACGATGCTAGATTGCTCCACAACCTTATTGTCCTTCAACTCATGCTTCTTCTTACGAACAACATGTTGCCATATGTTCTTCAATTCCTCCATGCTCACGTGCTTGATTAAATAATCACAAGCACCATGTATCACACCCTTCATTACTACGCTCTTGCCATCATCAGCGGACATCAGTATAATGTTTTACAAAAAAATAAAAGAAAATTTTATACAATTTGGTGTTACGCATTGAAAACATTTAGATCGCACACAGAAAATAAAGAGACCACTTACTGATTACGGGCAAATCCATCAAGAGCCCAACTTGCTCAAGAAGTTTGAAGCCATCCATGTTTGGCATATGCACATCGCTTATTACAACATCATAACCATTTTCGTTCTCCCTAAGTAACGACAATGCAGCTTCCGCGCCATTACATTTGATGACTGAATCCGGAAATGAAATATATAAGTAATACAGAGATTCAAGAAACCACAACTAACAAGTAACACCCTATATATAATTGATTTTACATTGAACACTTCATTCTTCTAAAAAGATTAAAAATATCAACACAAACTATATCATTTGAAATCGCGTATAATGTATGATGGTACATTCGTAAAAACCAAAAGCTGGAACGAATATATGTCCAATTAAAGCTCGATCTACTGCAATCTTCAGACCCTTAACAAATTATATTCGTATTTACAACAATTATAGCTATAACCAAACATATACTACATTCATCCTTATATAGTTAATTGTCTAGTTTAATTGTCGAAGATTAAAATTACATATTTTTCGATCACAGTTGACACATATAACTTTGGTTTAATCAAACCCAGTAGCGGACCTATACACGTTTACCATTGTTCACTCGAACATGCACTTTTAAAAAAAATTATATATGTGTAAGGGAAACATTAATGTAAAAATTAGCATTAAAAATTATATTTGAATATATCTTTTTTGTTTATAAATTAGTGATAGATGTGAGTTTCAAACCCAGGACCTTCAGGTCACTAGCAAGAGCCTTTTCCACTAGGCTATTCGATTAACTCTATATTTGAATATATTTAAGTGTTTTGAACAGGCACTTTAAAAATTATGACAATTTCGAACGGACACTTTCATACTCCTAGATCCGCTACTGCTCAATGCAACTAGATAACATTGTAATTAAAGATTGTAATTGGATAACATGAAATGACTTTCACAATGTAATTTTTTTTATGAATTTCCTTTATTGTCATTATAACTCATAATTATGATATTTATAAGTTACGTTCGCTGTTTGTTGATTTAAAGTATTGCATGATTTTAATGAATAATTAAAATAATAATTGCATATATGTATTTACTTTATTACAAAATAATTGAAAGTTGCATGACTTTCATCATTTCATGATTTATGAGTTACATCAATTTATTAGATTATTAAAATAAAAATTTATATTTATGTAATTACTTCAATGTAAAAACGTCATAATTAAAATGGTTGGAAGTTATATAACTATAATTATTTTATCTTTTGGGAAAAACACAGATAATGACATACTCTTTGTTTCTATAAATATCCATTATATTACTCCTATAAGAAAAATGACTACATAAAATTTTATTCATTCTTATAGATAGTAATTTATATAAATATTGTTGGATGTTTAAGATAAAAATTATTTACAGTCTCCACTACAAATATGATTCATATGAGTTTAAATGTTTTTAACATATCAGTTTATGTATACTATAATATGATAATAAATTAATTCTATTAATAACTCTATACAACTATTCATTATAACTTGAGAAAGAGTGAGCTAATGAAGAAAAATATTTAAACAAAAATGTTAAATGATAATTTCTATTTGATTGTACAAAAAGAGAATTGAACAAGCTTTATCAAGTTTTTTAAATGAGTTTCATCACTTAAACATAAAATCTCTACTAAAATATGAAAAAGATAACTAAATAAGTTTTCTTCAGAATTATAATTTATACAGTATTAATTTAAAACCTACTTATAGAAAATAAAATATCATAAAGTGACAAGTTAAGAATTACTATGTATGTAGTTTGAGAGCTCTATTGTAAGTCACTAATCTTTGTCCTAGATAATTAGTCTACATGGAAATAGTGTTGGAATCTTCGATATCAAAGAAAATACATGTGCAAAATCACAAATTAACAACAAAATCAACAATATCGTGACATAAAGTCTTATTTTTAATAAGATATATAACATGTGTATACCAAACAAACCTGTAAATGAAATAAAAGTCATAGATTGGACATTCTATAATAAGCTAAGGTTCACTAAGTTAATATTTTGAGTTTGAGAATACACTTCCTATTTATATTGATGCATGTAATTATGACAATTATAAAGAGTAAACTCATTGCCCACTATGCGGTAACTTCAAGACCATTAATAGTATTCAAAACCACTAAATGACTAAGATGAAGAGTCGTTTTATTATTATGCTTTCTGCACAAGAGCTGGTATGGATTATGAGTTGATCGAATAGCCTAGTGGAAAAGGTTCTTGCTAGGGACCAGAAGGTTCTGGGTTCGAAACTCACATCCATCGCTAATTTACAAAAAAAAGAAAAAGAACTAGTATGGATTATAATAGTTTGTAATAAAATACATGAACTTCATATTTTTTATTATATACTTAGAGTAAATAGTCTATTACATAAGTACAATAATGATATACTTATTTGAAATATGTGTCAATATAAATCACAACGTCAATACATAAACTCATAAATTTTTTTATTAAAAATTAGCATAATATAGTTCCAAATAAAGTGTAGCACGATACATATACCTTGATAATGAAAAAAAGTTATAATCTATTTGTATAAATAATTGTAGAAGTCCAAATTAAAGTCATGATTAATATCCCTTAATTTATCTTAAACACCAATGTAACCAAAATATTTATGTACAACCAAATTAATTGAGTGTAATTGACATATGTCTCTATCATTTTTTATATTTTCTTCTTTTCAACATTTCATTTATGTAGTCATTTACTTTAACTAGCCGAGTGGTGCGTGTTGATATTTTGTTTAATTAATATTCGCTTATTCAAATAATAATCGATATGATAACTTTCTACAATAATTTACGTTTAACCAACAACAATAGAATTTGTTAAATGAATTTAATTGATATGTTTTCTAAAACGAGTTTAAAAAATTAAATATAAGAATAAGTTTTTTGTAACGACCCGCCCCGAGTAGGCCGCCTCGAGGTTAGGCTCGATATCAAATCAGTAACAGTGTCACCACTCGATGGATGGCTCGAAAAAAACCAGTGTAATTAACGACATGAGTAACTGTAAGGAAATAATTTATTTAAAAAAACCAAAAATCATTTATTAGAGACTACACCATATCCCTCGGGGTATGGCAATCTATGACCCCACAAAACAAAAGGTGAAAAACATGATACTTACAATATAATAACTACAAAGGGTAAGACATGAAACACAACATGTAACACACAGAGACACTGAAATGACTAAGGGAGATCCTAATGTCAACGTCGCCACTCACCAAAGCAGGGGTCAACGCAACTAACCTGCTAAAAGAATAAGTCCCCGAAGAGTCAGCTCGACAACTGGTGAATTATCACTCACGGGTGGCTACCAACAATCAATAGATAAATAATGAAGCCCAACAGCTCAACAATCAATACCACCAATAACACAAACCACCCAAGTGCGATATTCGCACATACCACACATGCAGAAATACTATATGCACCAAATCCGGACTTCCGTACTATACAGTACTCTAACTAACTCGGATGTAGGGAGACCACTCATACTCATCACCATATCATGGCACTACCGCTATCGCCCGCATCACCTCTGTGACCGGCTCTAAACTACCACGGCATTACCGCCATCGCCCACATCACCTCTGTGACCTCTAAACTACCATTGCATTACAACCATCGCCCGCATCATCTCTGTGACCGGCTCTAAACTACCATGGCATTACCGCCATCGCCTGCATCACTTCTATGACCAGCTTTAAACTACCATGGCATTACTGCCATCGCCCGCATCACCTCTGTGACCGGCTCTAAACTACCATGGCATTTCCGCCATCGCCCGCATCACCTTTGTGACAGGCTCTAAACTAGCCTACGTTACCGGATCATGAGAATAACCAAACTCATCATGTAACAACCCGCCCCAGGTGGATCCTGCCCTGAGGTTAGGCTCGATAACAACTCGAATCAGAGTCACCAACCGATGGATGACTCGCTAATAAAAACCGTTTTAACAACCATAAGCGAAAATGGAATAGTTTTAAAAGACCAGTAGAACACGTAGAAAATCCAGCTGAGTAAAAAGAAATAACGTAGCTCCATCGTGGTGTTCACCCAACCCCACAATACCAGTATAAAACGTCAACCCACTAAAAGTTCACGCATGGAAAAATAGTCAAAGAGAAACCCTACATGTAACTAATCGACTCCAAGGAAATGACTGAGAGAGATCCTAATGTTGTCCGCCTCGCCGCGATGCAGATGCTAATTCTGCAATCTAGCCAGAAAATATAAGTCCCCGAAGGGGTCAGCACGACCGCTGGTGAATTCTACTCACGGGTGGCTACCAACTCACGCACGTGAAGCGAAATAGTACGATAATATATCATGCTGAACGATACTCATACAATACATATACTCATACACAACACCCCTGTACTCCGCATATGGGCCTATCACAATCATGGCGCCCGGTCAATCCTACATGGCCGGATCAGGTCACACACACACGCAACACAATCACTATCTACTCATGCACAAGCTCAAAATGCTAACATATGCCATGAGAATTACCATAACTACTACTCAACATATGCACAAGAAAATAACAACACGTGAGTATGAACTCACCTCAAGCACAGCACGTAAAACAATACTCCAAGTCAAGCTCTGGAACAATCACACGGTCGGACCTATATAACATACAATCTATATCAAAATACTACTCCAAAGTACGCCCCGTCCCACTCGTAATGTGTTGTGTTGGTGAAATGTGTTGTGTCTGGAGATGTGTATCAACGAAAGAGGTAAGATGTTAGAGATAACTACGAGGGGTTTTGAATAGATGTAGAGTAACGTAAATGGAGGAACTATCATTGTTAAGGTTAGAAAGCGTGGTGAAGTTGTCAAATACTTTTAAATGTGTATTGAGGAGTCAACTAGAGATTAGGCGAAATTGTGGTGGATTGAGGATAGGTACTCGACTTTTGAACATGATACTTGAAAATCCTGGATGTACGAATCTGAGAGCGATACTATGATAAGGGGTGATAGGATCATATAAGATGGTGCTCCAGAGGGGACAATAGAGAAATAATGTAGGACGACCTTGTACATGAGGACAACAGTGGATTGAATTCGGGGGAATGAAAAATTCAGTGTTGTAAGAAATATAGGTGAATTAGAAAATTAAGTATATGAATAAGTTGGATAATGCAGAGTATCCTTGAAGGTCTCACCGGGAAGAAGAGGGTTAATAAAAGTAAGACTTTGAAAGGTGATTGACTGAGGTTCAGATTTCTCTTGGGAGTTGTTGTAGGATATGCGAATCAAGGTTATGGTAAGTTGATGAGAGTACATAAGGCAAGGTTGGAGATAGTACTGGTTGATAAGTGCGTGAATTATAGGCAAAGTCAATAATATAAATTCTTATAAGGATAAGTTGAAGTGGATGATGAAATCATACATATGGAGGACATGTCATTAAGTATGAAGTGGTGTTGGTAATTGATGTGCAATGATATAAAGAAAACATAGACTAGAGTTTGAAATGTGTCGTGCAGTCAGGGCGGGAAGATTTTTGGGTTAACATCGAGAGTAGTGCACCAATTCAGAGATCGAGAGTAATGGATTGGGTATCCTTGCAGTGAAAACAAACTGGTTGTTATGGATTAAGTTGAAAGGAACTATAGTTTTTCTAAGGATGAAATTGAAGGAAATGATGAATGATAGAAACTTATTGGCACTGATTATGAGATGGAGTTGAGCGGGGATTACTTTGTGGTATATGTAAGGCTTGGATAGATTCTCCTTGAGAAATTCGTAGAAGGACGCAACACAAGATGGGAACCACAAGATAAAGTAGTAAAGCACGGGAAGTCCAAAGGTTCTCTATGTGGGTGATGAATTATTGTTGGGTGCAAAAGGATGACAAATCGTACGGTTATGAGGTAGGTTGGAAGAAGGTAGGAGGATTAAGGTTAACCAAATCAACGGAAGTAGTATGGGTTGATAAAGATGTCGGTGGTTGTGTTACTGCGAGTGGTGAAATATTCTAGAACCTAAGCGAGGATATTACACATGTGGAAAGTTTTGGATACCAAAGATGAGGTATGAGGAACTTAAACGACTAAGCTTGATGACCTTAAAGGAGAAATATCGATATATGCACTAAAAACATGTGTGGTGATTGATAATTAAGCCACTTGGGTGTATTTAGAGGTTATAAATGATATGTGGAGTGCATATGAGGATAAGAGGTATGATTGAGTTGACTGCAATAAGGAGTGAGATGGAACTATTAGGAAACAACCAATATGATAAGCTGGATAGTTTTAAGACTCACTGGTGTTGAATTGATGGAATACTATTCATAATGGTGTTAAGGTGAGATGCGCCTTGAGTGCATTAGGTTAATATTTGATAGGTTGGGTTACTCAAAAGGGCGTCACCGATGGTTATCTATGAGAAGGTGAGATCTTAATGTATGGAGATCAGGGGATAAAAGTGATACAATATGGGATGTGAGTTATAGAGGGAAGAAAATTTAACTCTGATTGAAGAAAGGAAAGATATTAGGATGATCAGTACGGTAGCAATGATATCACTTTGTGAAGTTGATAGTTATTGTTATTATTGTGATGTAATCATGGGATATGTGATTCATGAGGTGGATATTGAAATATTGTGGCCTTGTTGTTAAGAACGAAACTGATGGTGATAATATTACGTGGAGGTATACTTATGGTGTTTTAGATTAGGCAACAAGGAATACGTTGTCATAATGGGAAGGATGAAGGAGATGGTGCTTTATAATGAAAAGGGTAATGTAACTAGAGATTGCACAAATGGTGGTTTCGTGAGCTGGTAAAGCTGATCATTGGTTGCGGGGTCAAAGGTGTTGTTTACACCTTGAGGTGGTTGTAAATAAAAGATGTCACAACAGGTGATGGTAACATATGGATATTAGTATAGTTGGTGGGTTTAGACTGATATGGAATTATGAGAAGGCATTATTAAGAACATGTAATGGTATGAGGTCTGGGTGTGGAGAGAGGGTTATTAACATTATGGTAATTAACAGTGCGATATGTGCTAGTGAGATGGGAAAACTAAAATGTTTTGGTTTATGGTCATGAAGGAAAATTGTGGCCAGGATATCCTAAGGTGAAGAATAGATGTTGATATTAATGGCGAAACTGAGATATGATTGAGGTCGGTGTGTAGATGTATAGTAAATAGAGGATTTTACACATTGTATTTCATCTATAAGCAAGTGTTGGTGACTATGCACGATATGTTACGAGGAGCGGATATCGATATTCGATTAATGATGCTGAGACGGAGTGAATATATACATATATATTAATTATGTTGGTCATGTGAAAAGGGTGCTTATGGGACTTGTTGAGGGTACTGAGATGGGTTGTTTCATACGTAGTGTTACATACATGAGATTATTATACTACATACATTAGAGTAGTTGTGACGAGTGGCTGAGGAGTTGGTTGATAATTGTGGGGATATATATTTATAACGTGTGAGATCTAAGGCTTGATAGTGGGATAAAGAGACCTTATAATTGACATAATCGAGAGAATGGTTATTTTAAATAATGGAGATGGTGTGACCGGTGATTATTCAGATGATGGATTTGTATGCCGCTAAGGGAATTTTGTGATGAATGGTAATATGTTGTTTGCACCTGAAGACTTTAGTTTGATTTAAATTTCGAGGACGAAATTTCTTTAAGGGGGGTAGATTGTAATAATTCGCCCTAAATTATTTAATTAAGTTATAATAATTTGAAATATGTAAAATTTAATTTAAGTTCGATCATTTAGAACTCGTTAAAAATTGTTCGGAGCTCGTATTCGATCCGATAAACGTTTGGACCAGCCTTAAGGAGCCTGCCCAAACTAATGGATCAGCCCGCATCAGCTGGCCCAAGTCCAGCAGCGCCTATAAAACCCAGCAGCTAGCCAAAACCTTCTAGTGCAGCTTTTTCGATCAGCCTCTCCTCCCATCTTCCTAATCCAATTTCTCCCTCGTTCGAGCTCGGAATTGTGTCGTTCTTGACTCGATTTGCATCTAGGAAGATCCCTCTTGAAGTGTAGCACGATATCAAGGTAAGAATTACCTGATTTTTGCAGCTGAACCCTAGAGTGATGTGCAAGGACGAAATCTGGGCAAAGAATCGTGCCAAACGCGGTTTGGAAGGGAGCAGAATTCGTATCTGAAGTAGGGTGGATGAAAGGTCATTCGAAGGTGTCCGACCAGTGAACAAAACAGCCAAAATTCGACCAGGAGGAGTGAAATTCTTACCTGGATATCGTGCTACACTTCAAGAGTGATCTTCCTAGATGCAAATCGAGTCAAGAACGGCACAATTTCGAGCTCGATCGAGGGAGAAATTAAATTGGAAAGATGGGAGGAGAGGCTGATCGAAAAAGCTGCACTAGAAGGGTTTGGCTAGCTGCTGGGTTTTATAGGCGCTGCTGGACTTGGGCCAGCTGATGCGGGCTGGTCCATTAGTTTGGGCTGGCTCGTTAAGGCTGGTCCAAACGTTTATCGAACCGAATACGAGCTCCGAACAATTTTTAACGAGTTCTAAATGATCGAACTTAAATTAAATTTTACATATTTCAAATTATTATAACTTAATTAAATAATTTAGGGCGAATTATTACACATCACATGTAGCAAAGAATCAACTTTAAATCTGAAAAATTATATTTTTATCCCAAATGTTAACGCTCAAACCTGAAATATTAACGGAAAACTTGACGTGGGGACTAAAGTGCAACTTTTTTGCCACTTTCGGAGACTAACGTGCAACCGTGTAAGTATTGAGGACCAAAGTGCAACTCGGTCATACTATCGGGGTCTATTTCAGCAATTTGCTCTAGATAAATTACCAAAACTAAAGAGCATATTATTCTTTAATTTTTTTTTGAGGCATTACGCATTATATATAGTATAGATGAACTACCTTTCAATTTTTGCAAGAGCAAGTCACAGTCGTATCAACTTCATCATAATGAGTATATTCTATATTATGAGCTGAAATAGAGATTGGCACGCATGAAGCAATGGAGATTGCAAGTTTTGTGATCTCAACCTCAATAAGAACAACTCGTTAATCAAACAGTAATCAACCCGAAACATCTTCACAAAAGTCTCCTCATTCCCACAATCTACTGAAAAATCCCTCTTACACCCTTTGCTCCAATCAGATGATCCCCATTCTTGATCAGATACTAGTTTCGTCCCTAAAAAGTTTCATTTTTGCCCCAAAAATTGCTATTCACACTTAAATTTAACGGAACTGACGGAATAGGGACCAAATTGCACCAATATACACACTTTCAGATACCATTTTCGCAACAGTGTCACTTTCGAGAACCAAAGTGCACTAGACCCCTATTTACCGGGATCATACTAGCAATTAACTCCCAATTTAGCAGAAACGGATAAGGCGTTCAAAGATGGTGATTTGAAAGCAGTAGAGCCCATTAAAGCCATCTTCCATTGCCCCCACTTAGAAATGTATTAGGGTTCCTCGCCCTCATTTATGAAAGATGATCGTGCATGGTGGCTTGCATGGAATGCATGGTTGCTGAGGAAGCTTACTAGAGTCAACTATCAAAGAGTTTGATGTACAATTGGAGTTGAATTGAAGACATCCTAGTCCTAGTAGGAGAGGAGTCCTTGACTTTATAGCTAAAGGAATTCTAGATCAATTGGCATTGTAATACTAATTAGATTAGGTTTCTGATTCATCTCTTCGCTATAAATAGCTCATGTATTCAATCAATTGCGATATAGAAACGTTGATAGAGTATATTACAGAATTAGGGTTCTTAGTTCATAGTTGAAGTTGATAGGATTGTAATCGATCAATTCAATTGTTAATAATCTAATTCTTTGTGGGGAAGGTGATTCCTGAACCACAACAAATATTCTTGTTGTTTCAATTGCTTTCAATTATCGTGAATTAGTGAAGATCGATAGTAGCCGTTGAATTTGATATTCGAACTTTAGGGTTCTTATTTCAGATTTGGGGGTTTTGGTTTAAGTCTATTTTAATCAACTCGGCTGGTTGAAGATTGTTCTTTGGATCAAAACACAACAACTGGTATCAGAGCTCGGATTCAATCATGGGAGGATCTGACAAACCAAAGATGGTACTCCTAACAGCCGCGAATTACGACATCTGGAAAACTAAAATGCTCGATAGGTTGTATGTCAAGAGATTGGCTAGACCTATAGAGCAAGAAGGAATTCGTCCTGTAGGGCATGACATACAAGAATGGAGTGAACTTGATTGCAGATGCCTGGGATATATCAGAGATTACATCGACTTTGGAGTAATACACCATGTCGAGAATGCTACAACTGCACATGGATGTTGGAAGAAATTACAATCTCTATATGAAAGAAGATCTTCAGTACACAAGGTTGGATTGATGAGCCAACTTGGTGATCTCAGGTATGTCGATGGAGAGTCCCTGACAGAACATCTCAACAAACTGGAACATATATTCAATCGATGCTCAGCTATGGGACTGGAATTCAGTGATGAGATGCAGGCACTATGGATGCTAGGATCACTCCCAGATTCTTGGGAAACACTTACTGTTTCATTGAGTGCTTTAGTGCCAGATGGTGAGATGACAAAGGAAGTAATCTTTAATGCTATCACTAATGAAGACAGAAGACGAAAAGACCAAATAGGTCAGAAATCAGGCAATTTAAACTCAGACACTTTACTACTTGAAAAAGGCAAACAATTTAAAAAGAAGAAACAATTTCAAGCTAAAAGTAAAGGGAGGGATAAGTCTCCTGATAAATGTCACTACTGTGACAAAACTGGGCACTGAAAATCTGAATGTTATACATTCAAAAAGGATGTAGCAAATGGTAATGTTAAAACAAAAGAAAATAATGTGGCTACTGTCCAACCAATATCTGACCTGCTAATTGTTGATAGTGACATACTACATACAACAATTGAAGAGGATTGGATTGTGGACTCTGGTGCATCATTCCATGTGACACCACATAGAAAGTTCTTCAACACCTATGAAGCTGGGGACTTTGGAGAAGCCAGGATGGGCAACACAGGTGTCTCCAAGATTATTGGAATTGGTGATGTTCACCTAAAGACAAGCCTTGGGAAAACTATTGTACTCAAAGAAGGGAGACATATTTCAGATTTCAGGATGAGCCTGATATCTACTGGAAAACTTGATGATGCAGGATACATCAACATGTTTGGGAATGGTCAATGGATTTTCAGCAAAGGAAGCATGCAAATTGCAGAAGGGAAGAAATCTGGAGCTTTATACACAACTGCACTCAAAATTCACAATGGTGAGATAAACACTGTCCAACCTTCTCTTAAAATTTGGCATGAAAGGCTTGGTCACATGAGTACAAAAGGTCTAGCCATATTTGTTGGAATTATGAGATGTTTGACACGTCATAATTAGTGCCCATTGAACAATTTGATTGTTCGAAGTGATTACTTATTTAAGGTTAAGTTCATACGTATATTATTTGTTTGACAATAATATACGAGCTGGGAATGAATTCGAAATACATTAGGGGTCTTGATGGTTTTACTAGGACCCGCTCATGATTTATATGATAGTAAAATACTTGTCGATATTTTATTAACATATGACTAATGTTATTTCGATCCTAGAAGGTCACACACAAACAATGCGCTTGATTTTCAATACGATTGAAACTTCCGGGTTAAAAGTGTAAACGTCAAAGAATAAAGGGGAGGAAATTCCAAAGTGGAATTTCCACCCCATTAACCGTCCAAAAATGATGCATAAGAATGCATTTGACTTTTTGAATTCAAATGCACTAATGCTAGTCTTGAATGGGAGCTTGAAAAAGGGGGAGGTTACATATGGATGTTAATGTGATTAACACCATATTAAGACCACATTTGAGGACAATGTTTTTCATCCTTTTTGTACACTTTGTAAGACAAGGAAAAAACAGCAAAAGAAAAATACTCCCTCCTTCCTCTAGTTTTTGGCCGAAAATATACACACAAACCAAGAGAAGAAATCGTTTTTCTCTTGGTTCATTCTTGACATATACGCTTCAAGCTCTAGTTGCTTCAAGGGAGGAATCAATCACGCATTGGTGTGGACTAACTAGAGAGAGGAACGGACGTTGCTCTTCCGCTACGCACTCGATCACGCTCGAAGAGGTATACTCGAAACTCGTAGTTAAATGTGAATTTAGAACTTTGTATTCGATCGTTTATACGTTTTTGTATAATTTGATATGCAAAACATGTATAAAAACCCAACAGTGGCATCATGAGCCCGGTACATATGTTCTAATTCACTTTAAATGTCTTGAAATTTGATTTCATGAATTATAATATCATATGTGTATGTTTTGATATCATCAATTAAGGTTGTTGTGCATTATGTGTATTGTGCAATTATGTAATTGTTAAGGCCTGTAAATATTTTTCTAAAATTCTGTAAAAATATGTTTCGAACAGTAGACAAAATTTCGAGACCACTGTAATTTTTCTGGAATTGTTTCGATTTGTTAAGTGCTCGAAATAAATGTTTGAAACAGCCATATGTTCATCCGAACGGATTTGATATACCTTTCGTTTGAACAGTTTTAAGTGCTGTATATATTTTTATAGAATTCTGGAAAAATATTATTCAAACAGTACATTGAATTTCGAGTTTACTGTAATTTTTCTGGAATTGTTTCGATTTGTTAAGTGCTCGAAATAAATGTTTGAAACAGCCATATGTTCATTCGAACGGATTTGATATACCCTTCGTTTGAACAGTTTTAAAGGCTGTATATATTTTTATAAAATTCTGGAAAAATATAAATAAAATATTAGAGTCAATTTCGAGTTTACTGAAATTTTTCTGGAATTTTGTGGATTTCTTAAGTGCTCGAAATTGACATTTGAACAGTCATATGTTCACCCGAACGGATTTGATATACCATTCGGTTGAACAGTGTTTTAACGGCTGTATATATTTTTCTAAAATTCTGAAAAAATATAAATCAAATACTAGAATGATTTTCGAGTCTACTGTAATTTTTCTGGATTTATTTGGATTTATTAAGTGCTCGAAAATGATTTTTGAATAGCCATGTGTTCATCCGAAAAGTTCGGAACACTATTCGGATGAACAGTGTTTTTCGGATGAACAGTGATTCCGATTTCACTGTTCACGAAACACTGTTCACGACTGTTCACATAATTAAAATGGTCCTAAAATTGTTTTGGATTTTGTTTTATTAATTATTGTGAATATTTTGGCTATTCTAGTATTTTGACTTTTGATTGTCAGAAGAAAATTAATTAAATTATTATAACTTGTATGATAATTTGATTAGATTTTAATGTTACAATATTTTAATTAATAGCACTAATATGATTAGTTGTTAATTTTATTTATATTGGTTATAAATAATATTAAATGCTTATTAATTAAAATTAAAGGCCTTAATTAATTATGTAAAACCTATGAGTTATTGATTTGGTTGTTACATTTGATGTACAATTTATTACATATATGTGTTATAATTGTGTGTACCTTATTTGACATCCTTACATGTTTTAATTGACTTAATTCATGTATTATATATATTTTGATATATTGGATGTTTTATTTTCATTGTGAATGAATGTTGGGATAAGTGATATGATCTGGTTTTTGAAATACAGTCTGCGTACTGTCTTTTATATGACGACTTGTGTCAAAAAGAAATATAGCCTGCGTGCTATTTTATGACGACTTGTGTCACTTTTATTTTATTATTTATTACATTGACCTGCGTGTCAATTATTTATCACCACGTGTGATTGTAATCAATAGAAGACGAAGCCACCGAAGGAACTGAAGGAGGACTGAAGACTTAGTTTAGAATTAAGTCTAGTTTTCTTTTCGGTTTTTAGATCATATCACTAATCCCATTTATTTGCGTTATAATTCTTAATTTTCATGCTCATATGATATATATTCTTGCTTGAGTGAATGTATATATGCATGTATGATCATGATTATATATTTATAACTAATCCTACCTTAAGTCAAGTAATTTGCCATACCTGACCCTAAAGTCGGAATAAGACATACGTATGCATGGACCTGCCAGATTGGCAGACATGACATGTCCTATGACTTGATCCCGATGGAATAATCGAATGATTTCCGATTCAGAATCGGGCTTCGATTGTTCATTCTGACTTTCGTCAGTAGGCTCAGGTTACTTGAACAGTGATTCCCATAATCAGATTTGGGCCTGTTGGCAAAAGTTGTCACCAATGCAATCTTGTAAGATTTTTGGTGACACCGAGAATTATGCCCGGCATAAATGGTGATCATTCACCTACTCACATGATTGGTAGTCGAAATGTTGCGTGCTGCCGTTCGATTATTAATTATCTGAGTTCTCGGATACATTGTGTATTTTAGTAGGATTATGAACACATTGTATGAGTTCAAATATTTTGATATTTTGAATTATCACTATGACATGCTTATCTGAGTTATTTATTCGCCTTTTACCGCTGTAGTTATCATGTCTACGAACGATAAAAACTCTAAGTCTCTCCGCTCCGCTTTGGAGAAATGCAAACTTAATGGTGCTAATTTCCATGACTGGGCTCGCAACTTGAGAATTATTCTCAAGTCTGAGAGAACAGATTATGTGCTCACCACCAAACTTCCTGAGGTCGTTCCCACCGATGAGAATGAGTATTATGTCTATGAACAGCACATGAATGATGCTACAGATGTCCAGTGCTTAATGTTGGCCAACATGGAATCGAATCTTCAGATTCAATTCGAAGAGGTCAACGCTTACGATATGTACCGCCAGCTGGAAAATTTGTTCCAGCGGGAGGCACGCAATGAGAGATACGATACTGTTTGTGCTCTTGTTGACTGTAAGCTAGGCAATGGACAGCCAGCAAGTCCCCATGTCATCAAGATGATAGGGCTGGTCGAAAGACTGGCCTCATTGGGGGCACCCGTCTCTAAGGAGATGTCTGTGGATATCATTCTTAGGTCGCTGCCTGATTCCTTCAGTGGTTTTGTGTTGAACTTTAACATGCACCAATATGACAAGACGTTGTCTGAACTGCATGGTATGATCAACAATGCTGAACAAAACATTAAGAAGGCAAAAGGCACTTCTTCCTCTGTTCTGACCATTCAGAACAAGAAACAGTTCAAGAGGAAGAAAGGTGCCAAAGGCAAGACTAAGGTTGCCCCCCGTGCAACAGCTCCTACTCAAAAGGCATCCAAGAAGGATGCCAAAAGGGAAGACAAGTGTCATTATTGCGGAATAATTGGCCATTGGAAGAGAAACTGCAAGAAGTACCTGGCAGACAAGAAGAGTGGTTTGACCACTACTACTCCGCCAACAGGTATTCATGTTATAACTGATTTACCTTCTGATTCTAATTCTTGGGTGTTAGACACTGGATGTGGTACTCATATTTGTCGAAATATGCAGCACCTGCAGAATAGAAGGAAGCTCACAAGGGATGAAGTGGACCTACGAGTAGGCAATGGTGCAAAAGTTGTAGCTCTTGCTGTAGGAACACTGTCTTTAAATTTACCATCTGGATATTGTATTGTTTTGAATAATGTATTCTATGTTCCTACTTTATGTAGGAACATTATATCAATTTCCTTATTAAATTTGGATGGTTTTTCCGTTACTATTGATAAAAGTGGTTGTTTTATCTCTAAAAATGGAAATGTTTATTGTACTGCATCCCTGCAGAGTGGTCTCTATATCTTGGAAACAAGTGTAGAAACTTATAACATCAGTATGAAAAGGAACAAGCCCAATGACTTGAACCCGACATACTTATGGCATTGCAGACTCGGTCATATAAGTGACAAACGCATTAAAGAGCTCCATGACAATGGAATTCTTACGTCATCTGGTTTTGAATCTTATGACAAATGCGAGTCATGTCTTTTAGGAAAGATGACCAAGTCACCTTTCACTGGTACGAGTGAAAGGGCAAGTGATTTATTGGGAATCATACATACTGATATATGTGGCCCAATGAACACGCCCGCTAGAGGAGGTTTTCCATACTTCATTACCTTCACCGATGACTTCAGCAGATATGGTTACGTATATCTGTTGAAACATAAGAGTGAAGCCTTTGAAAAGTTCAAAGAATTTCTGAAAGAAGTAGAAAACCAACTCGGCAGGACAATCAAGATTCTTCGCTCCGACAGGGGAGGAGAATACTTGAGCCATGACTTCTTGCAACACCTAAGAGAATGTGGTATTGTATCACAACTCACACCTGCTGGTACACCACAACACAATGGTGTCTCCGAAAGGAGAAATCGAACCTTATTAGATATGGTTCGATCAATGATGAGCACATCAGAACTCCCAACTAGTTTTTGGGGTTATGCATTGGAAACTGCCGCTTCCACACTAAACAAATGTCCAACCAAATCAGCACCTAAGACCCCACATGAGATGTGGTTTGGGATAGGGTACTTGAGGATTTGGGGATCCGAGGCCTATGTTAAGAAAGTTAACAAAGATAAGCTTGGACCTAAATCCGACAAGTGTTACTTCATTGGTTATCCTAAGGAAACCAAGGGATATTACTTTTATCTCAAACCCGAAAATAAGATTTTCGTGGCTCGTAATGGAACCTTCCTTGAGAAAGAATACATTACAAAGAGATATAAGAGTAATGAGACTCTTGAAATTGTTCAAGAGGGTGATGTAGCAGGTACTAGTACCTTAGCTGAATCACCTCAGGAGGTGGACCCTTCTTATGAAGAAGAGGTTCAACTCGATCCACGGGAAACCGTAGACGAGCCTGCTGATACTCAAAACATCCCTCGGAGATCCGAAAGGTCCCGTCAGGAACCCGATAGATGGTATGGGGAATTTTTCCTGATTGAAAGCGGGGAACCCTCAACTTATGAGGAAGCCATGAAACAACCTGATGCTGATGAATGGCTCCTAGCCATGCAATCCGAGATGGAATCAATGTACCATAATAAAGTATGGACATTGATTGATTTGCCGAGGGGTGATAGACCCATCGAATGCAAATGGGTATTTAAACGAAAGCTTGATAAAGATGGAAATGTCCATGTTTATAAGGCTCGACTTGTGGCTAAAGGTTTCAAACAGATTCATGGTATCGACTATGATGAAACTTTTTCTCCAGTCGTTAAGTTTAAATCCATTCGGATTATCTTAGCCATTGCCGCATACTACGATTATGAAATTTGGCAAATGGATGTGAAGACAGCTTTCCTTAACGGGAAACTAGAAGAGGATGTGTACATGACACAACCTCCTGGATTCACAAGCTCGAAAGAGCCTAAGAAAGTATGCAAACTTCAAAGATCTATTTATGGTCTGAAGCAAGCATCTAGGAGTTGGAATCTTCGCTTCAATGAATCAATCAAAGAGTTTGGATTCATTCGATGTGAAGAAGATTCTTGTGTATACAAGAAGGTTAGTGGGAGCAACATTGCATTTGTCGTGCTATATGTAGACGACATTCTTCTCATAGGAAACGACATACCCATGCTTGAATCAGTCAAGGCATGGTTGTGCAAATGTTTCTCTATGAAAGACCTAGGAGAGGCTCAGTACATTCTTGGAATTAAGATCCATAGGGAACGATCTAAGAGACTCATTGGACTGAGTCAAAACACTTATATTGATAAGGTATTACTTAGATTCCATATGGAAAATTCCAAGAAAGGTAATCTCCCTATGAGACATGGCATTTCTATTAGTCGTGCTGACAGTCCCACAGACAGCATCGAAATAGAGAAGATGAACAAGATCCCTTATGCCTCAGCCATAGGATCTATCATGTATGCCATGCTTTGTACACGACCTGACGTTTCTTACGCTTTGAGTGTAACAAGTCGTTATCAATCGTGTCCAGGACAAGAGCACTGGAAGGCCGTAAAGGCCGTTCTTAAGTATTTGAGAAATACTAAAGACATGTGTCTTGTCTATGGGGGAGATAAAGAGTTACAGGTTGTAGGCTACACCGATGCGAGCTTTCAAACCGACAAAGATGATTCTAGATCTCAGTCTGGTTATGTGTTTTGCATCAATGGTGGCGCAGTGTCTTGGTGCAGTAGCAAGCAAGGCACTGTGGCTGATTCTACGACAGAGGCAGAATATGTTGCAGCATCTGAAGCTGCAAAGGAAGCATGCTGGATCAAGAAGTTTGTGAGTGAGCTTGGTGTTGTACCTAGCATTGACGAGCCAGTAGTGTTATACTGTGATAACACTGGTGCAATTGCTCAAGCCAAGGAACCAAGATCACATCACCGCTCCAAGCATGTGCTCAGAAAGTATCACATCATTCGTGACATCACGGAACGAGGCGATGTGAGTGTATGCAAGATACATACAGACGATAACCTGGCCGACCCATTGACCAAACCTTTGCCTCAGAGCAAACATGACAAGCACGTATCTGGTGCAGGACTTAGATATATGCTTGAATGGCGTTAGGTTTAGTGGGAGCTGTATTGTCTGTATTTTGTCATAGTTTAGTCCTGATAAGATTATGTTGAATAATTGATTCAAATATATGTATGTTTATTTTCAGTTTTACTGTCTTTCATACATATATCTTTATTTTGATTCCATTGTTATCCATGGCTTCTAGAGAGGTCTTTGGGGTTGAGGATCCCAAATGAGAAACCCTCTACTAAGCCTAGAAGCAAGGGGATAACTTATCTCTGATCAAATGTTCACTGATTGGAATCGAACATTGTAATGATCAACATGCACATGATTGTCTTGGTCACGTTTCTTAGACAAGAAAGGGAGTAAGTGTACTCTAGTCATGTACATGGGTATATATCTTGGAACTAGTCCAAGCTATGATACTGGATTCGACCGCCATGAGAACTTAGAAGATGACATATCTGTGTCCTAAGTGTTTCTCATCGAACTTATGTTAAATGGTGATTCTTAGACCTGTATGGCAGGAATGCGTTAGCATGAGACTTGCGTGTCTTGACTATGTAAATCGTCTCCTGTAGAAGGGAGGCTATAAAGGCATATGTTGGGCATACTTGGAACATGTTGGTACATTGGTTGTACATCAGAGGGGATTCGCACAAATCGGTTATGTCGATTGATTCATAAAATCTCGGTAGATTAATGGTGATTAAGATGGCCATCTCCAGTAGTAGTACTGGGTATCACATTAATTCTATGTATCCGAGACAGTACAGGTGCAAGAGTATGGTGACACATATCTTACCATAGCTTGACTGTGAGAATCGCGATGCGAAAGAATCACTTCACAAGTAATCGTCCAAGGGCAAGTGGGAGTGTTGGAATTATGAGATGTTTAACACGTCATAATTAGTGCCCATTGAACAATTTGATTGTTCGAAGTGATTACTTATTTAAGGTTAAGTTCATACGTATATTATTTGTTTGACAATAATATACGAGCTGGGAATGAATTCGAAATACATTAGGGGTCTTGATGGTTTTACTAGGACCCGCTCATGATTTATATGATAGTAAAATACTTGTCGATATTTTATTAACATATGACTAATGTTATTTCGATCCTAGAAGGTCACACACAAACAATGCGCTTGATTTTCAATACGATTGAAACTTCCGGGTTAAAAGTGTAAACGTCAACGAATAAAGGGGAGGAAATTCCAAAGTGGAATTTCCACCCCATTAACCGTCCAAAAATGATGCATAAGAATGCATTTGACTTTTTGAATTCAAATGCACTAATGCTAGTCTTGAATGGGAGCTTGAAAAAGGGGGAGGTTACATATGGATGTTAATGTGATTAACACCATATTAAGACCACATTTGAGGACAATGTTTTTCATCCTTTTTGTACACTTTGTAAGACAAGGAAAAAACAGCAAAAGAAAAATACTCCCTCCTTCCTCTAGTTTTTGGCCGAAAATATACACACAAACCAAGAGAAGAAATCGTTTTTCTCTTGGTTCATTCTTGACATATACGCTTCAAGCTCTAGTTGCTTCAAGGGAGGAATCAATCACGCATTGGTGTGGACTAACTAGAGAGAGGAACGGACGTTGCTCTTCCGCTACGCACTCGATCACGCTCGAAGAGGTATACTCGAAACTCGTAGTTAAATGTGAATTTAGAACTTTGTATTCGATCGTTTATACGTTTTTGTATAATTTGATATGCAAAACATGTATAAAAACCCAACAATATTGTCAAAAAAGGGATCAAATACCTAGTTATAAGGAAATAAGCTTAGACACTTGTACACACTGCATAATGGGCAAACAACACAGAGTTTCATTTAATAAACAAAGTAATAGGAAAACTGAAATACTGGAACTTGTTTACTCTGATGTATGTGGTCCTATGAGAGTTCAGACAATAGGAGGATGCTCATATTTTGTAACTTTCATAGATGACTACTCTAGAAAAGTGTGGGTGTTTGCCATAAAAACAAACAATCGAGTGTTTGATTACTTTAAGAGCTTCCATGTATCAGTTGAAAGACAAACTAGTAAACAACTTAAGTGTATTAGAACTGATAATGGAGGTGAATATATTGGAGAATTTGATAGATACTGCAGATCACATGGAATAAGACATGAGCAAAGTGTGCCAAAAACACCTCAGCACAATGGAGTCTCTGAGAGAATGAATAGAACAATAGTAGAGAAAATCAGATGCATGCTCTCAAAAGCTTGTATACCTAACATTTTTTGGGGAGAGGCAATGGTGACTGCTGTTCAGATCATTAATTTATCACCAACACATGTGTTGGATGGAAATGTGCATGAGTCTGTTTGGTCAGGAAAGGAAGCTTCTTACAAGCACCTAAGGGTGTTTGGCTGTAGAGCTTTCATGCTTATCCCACATGATGAAAGATCAAAATTAGAAAAGAAATCCAGGGAATGCATACTCTTGAGTTATGGGGATGAAAAGTTTGGATACAAACTTTATGATCCAATAAACAAGAAAATATATAGGAGCAGAAATGTGAAGTTCATTGAAGATCATAATATAAGCAACATCAGAAATAAAGAAGAATTACCAGACTATGAAGATGATCTGATCAGCTGGGAATCTGATGATGATGATGATCAAACTGCACCTATTACACCTGATATTGATAATCAAATCAATACACACAATGCTGAGACCAATCCAGAATTCACTGATTATCATACAGAAACACTGGAAGATGAGAGTAGTGATCAAATTAGAAATCCTCCAATAGAAATACAGCAAGCTGTGAGAACATCTTCAAGGACAAGGATACCCTCAAGAAGATATCCTGTTTCAGAGTATATACTCCTATCTGATGGGGGAGAACCAATGTTCTATCATGAGGCCCTGGAAAGTGATCATAAGGAGGAATGGTTAAAAGATATGCAAGAGGAAATGAATTCCTTATACAAGAATAACACCTTTCAGTTAGTTAATAGAATTCCAGGCAAGAAAGTATTAAAGAATAAGTGGGTATACAAACTGAAATTTGAAGAAGGTAAAACACAGCCTAGATTTAAAGCTAGATTAGTAGTAAATGGCTTTGAACAGAAATATGGTGTAGATTATGATGAGATATTCTCACCAGTAGTAAAGACGACCTCAATTAGACTTATATTAGCCCTAACTGCAAGTTTAAATCTAGAATTAGAACAACTAGATGTCAAGACTGTCTTTTACGTGGAAATCTTGATGAGTTAATACATATGGAACAACCTGAGGGATTCAAAGTAAAAGGCAAGGAACATCAAGTATGGAGACTAATAAAAAGTCTCTATGGCCTAAAACAGGCCCCTAGACAATGGTATAAAAGGTTTCACTCCTTTATGGCTGAACAAGGATACAGGAAGACATTAGTGGACCATTGTGTGTACAAGAAATCATTCAAAGATGGTGATTTCATATTGCTTTTACTTTATGTAGATGACATGCTATTGGCTGGACCAAGTCTGGATAAAATTAATAAACTCAAATCAGATCTCAGCAGAGCATTTGAGATGAAAGACTTAGGGGGAGCAAAGCATATCCTTGGAATGGAAATCAGAAGAGACAGATCAAAATACTGCTTCTGGCTCTCACAAGAGAGATACATACAAAAGATACTAAATAGGTTCAATATGCAGAATGCCAAGCCTGTAAGTTGTCCATTAAATGCAGTCATAAAAGTAAGTTCCAAGGACTGTCCTACATCTTAGGAAGATATCCAGTACATGGGCAAAGTTCCATACTCCTCTGCTGTGGGGAGTTTAATGTCTGCTATGATCTGCACTAGGGCAGATATAGCTTATGCACTTGGAATAGTCAGTAGGTACTTGGCAAATCCAGGAAAACAACACTGGGAAGCAGTTAAGTGGATCTTCAAGTATCTAAAAGGAACAGGTGATAAATGCATATGTTACCAAGGAAAGAATGCAACACTTGAAGCATTTACAGATGCTGATATGACTGGTGAACCTGTTTCAAAGAGATCCACATCTGGATATTTGTTTACATTTGCAGGGGGAGCTGTGTCATGGCAATCTAAACTACAAAAGTGTGTTGCACTTTCCACTACTGAGGCTGAATACATAGCCATTACAGAATGCTACAAAGAACTTCTTTGGATGAAGAGGATCTTCAAGGAGCTAAGGATCAATCAGTCTAAATTCATTATTCAGAGTGATTCCCAGAGTGCCATTCACCTTAGTAAAAATCTGACTTTCCACTCTAAATCCAAACACATAGATGTGAGGTATCATTGGATTAGGGAGGTGCTTGATAAGAAATTGTTATCTCTTGTCAAAGTGCATACTGATGATAATGCAGCTGATATGATGACCAAAGTTTTGCCAAAGGGAAAACATGAGGTCTGCTATGCTAAGTCTGGCCTTAGCACATTTACACATAACTGAAGTTCAGGAATGTATTCTCCCAGCTTTGAGGCTCGGAAGGGGGAGAATTATTAGGGTTCCTCGCCCTCATTTAAGAAAGATGCTCGCGCATGGTGGCTTGCATGGAATGCATGGTTGCTGAGGAAGCTTACTAGAGTCAGCTATCAAAGAGTTTGATGTACAATTGGAGTTGAATTGAAGACATCCTAGTCCTAGTAGGAGAGGAGTCCTTGACTTTATAGCTAAAGGAATTCTAGATAATTAGCATTGTAATACTAATTAGATTAGGTTTCTGATTCATCTCTTCGCTATAAATAGCTCATGTATTCAATCAATTGCGATATAGAAACGTTGATAGAGTATATTACAGAATTAGGGTTCTTAGTTCATAGTTGAAGTT
The DNA here is from genome assembly GCA_003412495.2 of Echium plantagineum. Classification (NCBI taxonomy): domain Eukaryota; kingdom Viridiplantae; phylum Streptophyta; class Magnoliopsida; order Boraginales; family Boraginaceae; genus Echium; species Echium plantagineum. The sequence continues at coordinate 34,119,851 of CM016561.1, read as the reverse complement.
GATAGGAATATAATCGATCAATTCAATTGTTAATAATCTAATTCTTAGTGGGGAAGGTGATTCCTGAACCACACCAAATATTCTTGTTGTTTCAATTGCTTTCAATTATCGTGAATTAGTGAAGATCGATAGTAGCCGTTGAATTTGATATTCGAACTTTAGGGTTCTTATTTCAGATTTGGGGGTTTTGGTTTAAGTCTATTTTAATCAATTCGGCTGGTTGGAGATTGTTCTTTGGATCAAAACACAACAAAATGCTAGTAAGTCGGATCTCTGATTCCCTTTATCTATTTTGCGTTTTTTATTCAACGATTAATCAACCTACTTTAGGAGCAATGATTCGTATCCATTGATAAAATTTGCTAATATACGCCAATCGTCATATACTTACATGTTATCGTATCGCATTTTAGACCGTACCTAATCAAGTCTCATCTCATTAAATGGTCGGATGACATACTCTTGTTCATAAACAGATATCTAAATGACATCGAGTGTTTGAGTGAAGTGATTATTTAGTTAACTATCCTAAAAAGACATTGCCTATATATAGACATAAAAGGTGAGGCCAAGTTTGATCGTTACTTATTATTAGATTTGTTCATAAACAGAAAGTTAGAAGTTTGTTATGGACTCGGGGGTTCTTGAATCTTGAATGGTCTAACATCTAACAAGAGTTCTTTGCAATTTTTGTCTCTCTTGTCATATACTAGGACGTTCTCGAATAAGATAGTATGTATCAGTAACAGGTCATGTTGTAGTTATAAATAGTGTAATTGCTTGCAGATGAGAAGCCAATCTTGATATTGACACACGGAGATCTGCTAAATAACAACGATAGAATAACCAGCCGTGTGAAACTATGTGAATATTTGGGCATATCAGAGACAACAGGGGCATATGATATAGTTTGTGAAACATAGCAGGGAATACTCCTGAAGGAGTTAGATCCAGTGACAGCATTTACTGTAACAGAAACAATATACCGGGCATTGATTCAGGTTGATCGAACTCACCAACCCAAGAGAAAATTCACCGACTATTTTGTTATTTCCTTTCATTGTCTCATGTCGTGGATTGATGTACTCTTCACAATGCTTGCTCACTTTTTCTCACAATTTGGCCATAATGACAACAAGCTCAAGGGCTAAATGCTACGAGACCATCACGCAATTTACTGGGAAAGGTCTCCTGAAGATGTGTCTTTGAATGTTGATGTTATAAATGTCTTATGCTCTTTGTTTGCTGAGATATCTGTTCGGTATATGAAGTTTATTTTACTTTTTGGTATGTTATACTTAGGTTGATTTTGAAGGGATCATTGTATTATCAAAATTCTGATACTTCTCATGTGTTGATTAGGCATTGCCAGACTTGAATGCTTGTTTAGCTTATATGCTTTGTTCTTCTTAATGTTCCCTTTTGAATTCTAGCGTTCGTTAGTGTACTATGAAGAAAGATTTCATATTCGAAATAATAATTAATTGCAGAAGTAGTTATTTGTATATTGAATACTCGAAAGTGTTCCAACTTAATATATGGTGTCAAGCTGTTCTCAAATGAAGTAATGAAACGAATCTCACGAGTCTTAATCTAATTTTCTTCTTTCTTAACTGTTATCTCATCTCCCTTCTCTGACTTCTTCTGCCGCTCGTAATTCCCTTCCTTCTATCGGTTCATCTTCTTCGGTATCTGCAAATCATAGAAACTTGCCAGGTTATTACAGAAAACAACGACAACTTCAGTAAGTATATATGCAACGCAATGAGAGAAATTTTATAACAATGTCACCATTATATGTTCTGTGGAAGATAATCCAAGAAATACCCATCCATCAAGAAGTCATTGTCAACAAGAGCCGCACTGTCATGCTGTTACCGGATAAGATACCAACGTGTGAATATGAAGCAAATCAACTGGCTTTATAGAATCAAAACCATAAGAATAAATATTCAAAACCAGGTAAACTTAACCTGTTTTGAAAAAACTCTCATGAGGTCATCTTGTTCGCGCTGTTAAGAGAAAATGTTATTTTGGAAGTCTAGATCAAGCGGTCTTTGAGCCTCAATCCACTCTGAATTCTCCGCTAGGAATGGATTTGAGTGATCCGTATTTGAAGAGTGTCCACCTTTCCCTTCAGATAAGACTCCCTTGTTAATTTGTGCATTTAGGTGTTGTCTGCCCGTATGACCAGAAGAGAAACTACGTTGAGGCATCCCTGAGTGTGATCCATTAACGCTTTGTTGAAATGACGAGTGTTGAGAGTCATCAAACATTGACCTTACATTTTCCCCTCGATCATGTGGCTTTTGATGATGATCCTCATTTGAGAGGTTATAACTAGGAATCAAACCTCTTGACCCTGAGATTCCAGAATTAACATCTTGTTGCATCCCCAAATTACAGAGAAATGGGAAATCGTTATGTGGCAACTCATTGTTTTGGTTCATCGCTAAGTTAGACAAAGATGAGGGCAGGGGGGAAAAGGGATTATGAATGGCATTTGCCGGAAAATTTTCCCCTATCAACTACTGCATTTTATGAACTCGATTAGCATTTGTTTCACCTATCATATTATGAATTACTTCTTGTTGTATCATTTGCATAAATAGAGTGCTACTTTTAGTAACATGGGAGTTAGCATTCATGCTAGCAAAGCACTGTGAAGAGTTTAAGTAATCTAGTTGTTTTATATCCATATTTGACGGTGTTCCATGAAGTAAGGTCATCTGGTTACTGTTATTGCTCATTAGATGGTGCCCTTCGCCAAATCTAGTATTTAAAGATGCTTCAAAATTGTTAAAATTTTTCTTGTCAAGTACATGCATAGATATTGCAGATTTATTTGATGACTGTTCAACCGTTGTTGCTTGAAGAGTTGCAAGACTCTGAGCAGAAAGTTGGGCACTGGTAGCAAGAGCTTTCACCTCTAACGCATTCATTGACGACATTGACCCGAAAGTACTGTCCGGGAAACACATGGAGGGGTTTTAAGCTTAACCTGGAGCTCTACATTGTTCAGGTTTTGAAGGTGTAACCGGTATTTCTGCAACAAAATCCAGAATTGAGAGAAATCAAATTAAAACACACTGAAACACTTGTAAACCAAAATGAAATTTCGTAGCCTACAAAATATATTCTGCATAACTCATTTGTAATCTCGAAACTTCTTTTTAAGTTTTACGCATGTCAAAACAATAAGCTTCACCTGAAGGTGGCTTGCTACATTCGATCTAGTCAAACCAGGAACGCTCATCGCCTCCAAAATATTCTTGGGACGTGCTTCTACATTTGCATATCAGAGTTGAATCAACAAAATAGAAAACAAATTGAGTAATTAACTTTCGAAAACTACAAAACTTGATTCATTTTTTACAAGCCATCAATGCGGCTAGAGACTAATGTCAACATTACAAGAGTTGGGCTTGTGGTTCATACTTTCAGGTCCAAGCTGACGAATAGCTGCTAGAAATTGTTGATGGAGCTCTTTTGACCAAACTACTCGCGGTTTCTTCAAGTTAGACGCTTCAACGCTTTCATCAGTGTTATCATTTTCATCTTTTTTCTTCTTTGATCGTTTGCAATTCCCTTCATTTGTAAAAGATGAACAATTAATATCGTCAGATTGTTTATGTTGCCGATCTTCATCTTCCACGATGTTAGATTGATTCACAACCTTATTGTCCTTCAACTCATGCTTCTTCTTACGAACAACATGCTGCCAAATGTTCTTCGATTCCTCCATTCTCACAGGCTTGATTAAATAATCACAAGAACCATGTATCACACCCGTCATTACTGCGCTTTTGCTATCATCAGCGGACATCACTATAGCGTTTTACAAAAAATATAAGAAAATTTTATACAATTTGATGTTACGCAATGAAACATTTAGATCGCTTATTACAATTTTCGGTCTCCCTAAGTAACGACAATGTAGCTTCCGTACCATTACATTTGTTGACTAAATCCGGGAAATGAAATCTATAAGTAATAGAGAGATCCAAGAAATCACAACTAACAAGTAACAACCTATGTAAATTTGATTTTACATTCAACACATCATTCTTCCAAAAAGAATCAAAATATCAATACAAACTATATCATTTGAAATCGTGTATAATGTATGATGGCGCATTCGTAAAAAACAAAAGCTGGAAAGAATATATATCCAATTAAAGCTCGATGTACTGCAATCTTCAGACCCTTAATAAATTATGTTCGCATTTACAACAATTATAGCTATAACCAAACATATACTACATATACTACATTCATCCATGTATAGTTGTCTAGTTTAATTGTCAAAGATTAAAATTACATATTTTTCGATCACAGTTGACATATATAACTTCGGTTTAATCAAATCTTTTATGTAAATCATAACATATATGCTTTACAAAAGAAAAAAATATTCAAAAGAAATCCGATACACTTTTCACCAAATATTATAAACATAGTACAAATATTGAATATCAAAATTCAAAATTGGACAAGCTTTTACGAATTGAGAGTGTATAAACATAGACAAACTCTGTATACGAATCATGGCGACTAATTCTCTGTAATAACGAAAATTAATCTTCCATGTATTACAATATACTTCGTCTTTCACCACTTCCACTTTAAACTTAATGAGTAAACCCTATGTTTACTTCCAGGTCAAAACATAATGATAACTCTCCATAATCATAAAATAGCTAAAGTATATATATGTGTAGGGCTGTTACCGGACCGGTCCGGACAGGATATTGTGATTCCCAGGAACCGCCCGATAAGGCTACCGGATAACCGAGAACTGGTCCGATAATATTTCGGGTGGAATATAATTCCCGGTACTGGACCGAACTGTTACTGGGCAAATAGTCCCTTTTTCATCAATTCTGGAAAAGTTAAATTTTGTTCAATCAACATACTGATCCTTCCTTTTTATCGAATCGATCATATTTTTTTTTCACTTCTTACTTATTATTGATTTCTCCGTCTATACTTTGTACCCGGTCCACCCGATAAGTAATGCACATTATAAAACACGAACGAAAAAAGTGTATGTTAAGGCCAAAGTACTTAAATAGTATCCAAATATCCAACAAAAGTATCAAAATTATTCAGAAAAAGTATCCAAATATCCAACAAAAGTACCCAAAATATTCAAAAAAAGTATCCAAAAAATTATCTAGAACATTATCGGGAAATTATCCGGTAGTCGGTCCGGGCCTAAATGGGTCTCGAGTAAAAACAAAGTCCCAGTACCGGACCGAGTTCCTAGCGGGTGGGTAAATGGGCCGAGAATTTCGGACCGGATCCCGGGCGGATCTCGGACTTCCCGACCCAATAACAGCTCTATATATGTGGACAATTCCAAATGAGAAATTATCCAACTAAATAAAGGTTTCGAACAATACTTAAAGAATGTATCAATTTAACTTCATGACCCTTGAATACTTTAGTTTGCATGCCTTTAGTCAAGGGATCAACTATCATTAATTCAATGCTAATGTGCTCAATAATCACTTTCTTTTCATGCACATGTTCTTTTACTGCTAACTACTTATGTCGATGTATTTAGTTCAACCCCATCACTATTATTCTTAGCCAAAAAAAAAACAACAACTGAATTATCACAATACATTCTCATTGGCCGCCTAATAGAGTCAATGACTCTTAGCTCTGAAATGAAACTTTTCGGTTGTACACCATGTGAGACAACCTCAAAACATGAAACGAACTTAGCCTTAAAATTGGAGTCGGAGTAGACTACCACTTTATGGCTCTCCGTTTTTCTATACATAAGCATGTAATTCTTGGTACCTTAAAGGTATCTTAACAATTTATTTGCAGCCTACCAGATGTCTGGGTTACTCTTATATCTGCCTAACAATTCAACAACATATGTAATGTCGGGTCTAGTATAGGCCTGAACACACATAATGCTACCAAATGCTGAAGCTTATGGAACATTTTTCATATGTTCTCTCTCGATGTCATTCCTAGGCGTTGGTCCAAGCTGGACCAATCACCCTTGGGTGCTACACTTGGTGAACAATCTTTCATACCGCATCTTTCTAAAACTTTGTTGATATATGCTTCTTGAGACGAATCCAAAATGTCTAGAGATCTATCTTTATGGATCTTAATGTCAATGACATAAGATGCCTCACCCATATCGAAACAAATGAAGTAATTTTTGTTTCACCTCGCGTAATAACTCTTTATCATTGGTTGCTAACAAAATATCGTCCACATACAACACAAGGAAACAAATTCCACTCCCACTGATCATAAGGTATATACATTGATCCATAATATTTACTTCAAAGCCAAATGAAGTAATCATTTCATGAAATTTCATATATTATTGTTTCAACACGTATATGGATTTATTAAGCTTACAGGCCAAATCCTCACCATCCTTAGAGAGGAATCCTTATCTGAGTTCGATTATTTCGATATTTGAATTATCGCTATGACATTTTTATTAGAGTTATTTATTTGCATTGTGTGTTTTAGTAGGATTGTGAACACATTGTATGAGTTCAAATATTTCGATATTTGAATTATCGCTATGACATTTTTATCAGAGTTATTTATTTGCATATATCCATTGTATTTATCACGTCTGCAAATGCTAATAACTCTAAGACCCTCCGCTCCACATTGGATAAATGAAAACTTAACATCACCAATTTCCATGATTGGGCTCGCAACTTGAGAATAGTCCTCAAGTCTGAGAGAACAGATTACGTGCTCACCAGCATGCTTCCTAAGGTCCCTCCCATTGATGAGGAGGAGTTTTATCTCTACAAACATCACATGAATGATGCTATAGATGTTTAGTGCTTAATGTTGGCCAACATGGAATCGAATCTTCAGATTCAATTCGAAAAGGTAAACGCTTACGATATGTACCGCCAGATGGAAAACTTGTTCCAGTAAGAGGCACGCAATGAGAGATACGAACCTGTTTGTGCTCTCGTTGACTGTAAGCTAGGAAATGGACAGCCAGCAAGTCCCCACGTCACCAAGATAGTGGGCTTAGTCGAAAGACTAGCCACGTTTGAGGTACCCGTCTTTAAGGAGATGTCTGTAGATATCATTCTTAGGTCGCTGCCTGATTCCTTCAATGGTTTTGTGTTGAACTATAACATGCATGAATATGACAAGGCATTGTCTAAATCAACAAGTGGTCAAAAAAAATCAGGAAGGCTAAAGGCACTTCTTCCTCTATTCTAACATCTCTGAACAAGAAACATTTCAAGAGGAAGAAAAGTGCAAAAGGCAAGACAAAGGTTGCCCCTCGTGCAACGGCTCATACTCAGAAGGCACCCAAGAAGGATGTCAAAAAGGATGACAACTTTTATTACTATGAGATAGTTGGCCATTGAAAGAGAAACTGCAAGAAGTACCTAGCAGACGAGAAGAGTGGTTCGACTACTGCTACTCTGCCATCATGTATTAAGGTTATAACATTAGCATGAAAAGGAACAAGCTTGATGACTTGAACCCGACATACTTATGGCATGGCAGACTCGGTCATATAAATGACAAGCGCATTAAAGAGCTCCATGACAATGGAATTCTTACGTCATCTGATTTTGAATCTTACGACAAATGCGAGTCATGTCTTTCAGACAAGATGACCAAGTCACCTTTTACTAGTACAAGTGAAATGGAAACTGATTTATTGGGAATCATATACAGATGTATGTGGCCCAATGAACACACCCGCTAGAGGAGGTTATCCTTACTTCATTACCTTCACTGATGATTTCAGCAGATACGGATAAGTATACTTGTTGAAACATAAAAGCGAAGCCTTTGAAAAGTTCAAGGAGTTTCAGAAGGAAGTGGAAAACCAACTCGGCAGGCAATCAAGAGGGGAGGAGAATACTTGAGCCATGACTTCATGCAGCACCTAAAGGAGTGTGATATTGTATCACAACTCACACCTGCTGGTACACCACAACATAATGGTGTCTCCGAAAGGGGAAATCGAACCTTATTGGATATGGTTCGATCGATGATGAGCTCATCTGAACTTCCAATTAGTTTTGGGGTTATGTATTGGAAACTGCCGCTTCCACACTAAACAAATGTTCAACCAAATTAGCACCTAAGACCCTACATGAGATGTGGTTTGGGATAGTTCCCAAACTGGGGTACTTGAAGATTTGGGGATCCGAGGCCTATGTTAAGAGAGTTAACAAAGACAAAATTGGACTCAAATCCAACAAGTGTTATTTCATTGGTTACCCTAAGGACACCAAGGCATACTTCTTTTATCTCGAGCCCGAAAATAAGATCTTCGTGGCACGTAGTGGAACTTTCCTTGAGAAGGAATATATTACAAAGAGATACAAGAGTAATGAGACTCTTGAAATTGTTCAAGAGGGTGACACAGCAGGTCCTAGTACCTTAGCTGATTCACCTCAGGAGGTCGACCCTTCTTATGAAGAAGTGGTTCAACTCGATCCACGGGAAACCGTAGACGAACCTGCTAATACTCAAAACATCCCTCGGAGATCCGAAAGGTCCCATCAAGAACCCGATAGATGGTATGGGGAAACTTTCTTGACTGAAAGCGGGGAACCTCAACTTATGAGGAAGCCATGAAACAACAAGATGTTGATGAGTGGCTCCTAGCCATACAATCCGAGATGGATTCAATGTACCATAATGAAGTATGGACATTGAATGATTTGCCGAGGGGTGATAGACCTATCGAATGCAAATGGGTTTTTAAACGAAAGCTTGATAAAGATGGAAACATCCATGTTTATAAGGCTCGACTAGTAGCTAAAGGTTTCAAACAGATTCATGGTATCAACTATGATGAAACCTTTTCTCCAGTCGTTAAGTTTAAATCCATTCGAATTATCTTAGCCATTGCCACATACTATGATTATGAAACCGGGCAAATGGATGTGAAAACAGCTTTTCTTAACGGGAAACTTGAAGAGGATGTGTACATGACACAACCTCCTGGATTCACAAGCTCGAAAGAGCCTAACAAAGTATGCAAACTTCAGAGATCCATTTATGGTCTGCAGCAAGCATCTAAGAGTTGGAATATTTGCTTCAATGAATCAATCAAAGAGTTTGGAATCATTCGGTACGAAGAAGATTCCTGTGTAAACAAGAAGGTTAGTGGGAGTAACATTGCATTTGTCGTGCTATATGTAGACGACATTCTTCTCATAGGAAATGACATACCGATGATTAAATCAGTCAAGGCATGGTTGTGCAAATGTTTCTCTATGAAAGACTTAGGAGAGGCACAATATATTCTCGGAATTAAGATCCATAGTGAACGACCGAAGAGACACATTGGACTGAGTCAAAACACCTATATTGATAAGGTGTTACTTAGTTTCCATATGGAAAATTCCAAGAAAGGTAATCTCCCCATGAGACATGGCATATCTATTAGTCGTGTTGACAGTCCCACAAACATCATCGAGATAGAGAAGATGAACAAGATCCGTTATACCTTTACCATAGGATCTATCATGTATGTCATGCTTTGTACATGACCTGACGTTTCTTACGCTTTGACCGTAACAAGTCGTGCCCAGGACAAGCTCACTGGAACGCCGTAAAAGTCGTTCTCTAGTATTTAAAAAATACTAGAGTCATGTGTCTTGTCTATAGGGGAGATAAAGAGTTACAGATTGTAGGCTATACCGATGCGAGCTTCCGAACCGACAAAGATGATTCTAGATCTCAGTCTGGTTATGTGTTTCGCATAAATGGTGGGGCAGTGTCTTTGTGCTGTAACAAGCATTGTGGTTAGGGCTGTTACTGGGCTGGGAGTCCCGAGAACCGCCCGGGAACCGGTCCGAAACTCCCGGCCCGTTTACCCGCCCGAAATTCTATCGGTCCGGTACCGGGAATTTGTTTTGGACCGAGTCCCATTAAGACCCGGACCGATAACCCACTAAAAGCCCCGATAAGCTGGGGTATAAATAACACCCTTTCCACTAGGGTTTCATATATCCATCTCTCATCAAACCCTTTTGCCTCCTTGCCTCCTTCTCTCTCTAATAATACTCTCCAAGAGTCTCCATATCGGTCTCTTGCTCAATCTCGTCTCTCTCTTGCTCAATATCGTCTATTCGTCTCGGATTCAAAGTTTAGGAGCATAGGAAAATATTTTAAATCGATTTCATCTATCTTACTTCTCAAATCGTTTTTTCAATGTTTTTATTTTTTATTTTTGTAATTTTCGTCCCTCTTAATTTCTGAAATTTCATAACGTGAGTACGTGACATTGCTTGTATTATGTATTTATGTTATATATGTTATAACTTATATGTATGTTCGTCCATCTAAAAGTGATAATATCAAGTTAAAACTTATGAATTAGTGTTGGGGGTTTAATTTCTGTTTAATTTATGCAATTAGGTCCATTTAAAAAATGAGTGAGTGAAAATGGTCAGGGCAAAACATAGTTGACGATCTCTGTTTTTTGCCCTAGAAAAATATACAACATCCATTTCGTTTAACAGAAGTTTTAGGAGTTGATGTCGAACTTTGGCCACAAATTACTTTTTATTCATTTGTTCGAAAAAAAAAGTTGATATCGTTTTCAAAAAGAATTTCATCATATTATTTTTTATAATTTTCTATATTGTACATATAAATGAATTGGTTATTAAAGTTATGCCTTGAAAAAAATTTATTAAAAATAACTAAATAAGTAGAGGGAACTATTAGGAGAAAACTTAAAAAGGGGCAAATGAAAAATGTCCTTCTGTTATAAATCTAAGTAGGTCGATCATCTGGTGGATGAGTCACCTAGCTGACTAAGCTACTGGACGTGTCACCTAGCTGAATAAGCTACTTGTGTCACCTAGCTGGATAAGCTACTAGACAAGTCACCTAGCTGGATAAGCTACTTGTATCACCTACATGGATAAGCTAATACATGAGTCACCAAGTTGAGTCACCTATCTTGATAACCTACTTGGTGAGTCATATGAATGATGACTCATGTTTATTTGTACTCCTATAAATACCCTTCTTGATTCATTTAGTTGATATATCAAAAAGTTCAAGTAATAAAGAGTTCACTTTCATTCTCCATCTCAAAGTTCTTGTTGGAGTTATTGCTATTTACTTGAGTTGTTTATTACAATTATAAGTTGTTTATCTTCATCAAGTTATCACACGTTATCAGCACGAGTTAGCTCCAATCGTAAGTGTTGCTCATTTCAAAGGAGAAGGTAACTTACATATTATCGTTATGTCGTCAAATTTAACTAAGATAGATTTTCCTTTTTTAAATATGTCGGGAAACAACTATATGTCGTGGGTTCTAGATACGGAATTGCACCTCCAAGCGAAAAATCTTTCTAATACTATTAAAGCAAGAAACGCTACATCCCAGCAGGATAAAGCATTAGCTTTAATATTTCTCCGTCATCATATCCACGAAGGGTTAAGATCTGAATATCTTACTGTTAAAGAACCTGAAGTTCTATGGAATTGCTTAAAGGAAAGATATGACCACCTGAAGTTGGTTATTCTCCCAAAAGAATAAAGATGACTGGTTGAATCTTCGCTTACAAGATTTTAAATCTGTGACAGAGTATAATTCTGCGATATTCAAAATCACCTCACAGCTGAAATTGTGTGATGAAGTTGTAACAGAAGAACAACTACTGGAGAAAACGTTTACTACTTTTCATGCCTCGAATGTTTGCCTGTAGCAACAATATCGAGAGCGCCGATTTAAGAAATATTCGGAATTCATTTCATGTCTGCTTGTTGCTGAACAGAATAATGAGTTATTATTGGGAAATCATGAATCTCGTCCTGTGGGCTCTACTCCTGTACCTGAAGTACATATGGCTACGAGCTTTAAAGATGGTAATGGACGAGGTAAGAATAAGGGTAAAGGTAAACGTTTCCAGAGTAAGAAAAATAATTTCTACAAAAATTCACGGTTCAAGCCAAACCACCAGGAGTGGAAAAGTGGCTCACCAAGGAATGAACAGAAGTCAAATAAATGGAAAGGTTTATCTAAAAAGCAAGTCAAAAACAAAGAAGATGTTTGTTACCGATGTGGTATGACTGGACATTTGTCGCGTACCTGTCGTACTGCTAGCCACCTTGTCAATCTATATCAGGCATCCCTGAAGAGATCAACCACAGACATTGAGACAAATCTTATTAAAGAAAATAATACTTCTATAAGTTCTCCCTTGGTGGCCCATGCAGATCTTGATTCGCTTACAATGTCAGAAGAAGCCAAATGGGATATATCTGATTATCTCAATCAAGATGATGGTTTAATGTATGTAGATTATGGGAGTATGGTTATGTATGTATGTTTTAGGTTGTATCTTGGTTTAATTATATGCTATCTTTTGTATGTATAAACTTTTGGTTATTTATGTTGTTTTGAAGGATATGAATTCTAGAAGTAATCTATACAAAATCAATCTTGATGGTGAAGATATTTGTTTAGTCGATAGTGGCACAACTAACACAATATTTCGCAGTAATAAGTACTTTACTGGTTTACAAGAATATAAGGCAAAAATAAATACTATTTCTGGTTCAACAAATTTAATAGATGGTTCCGGAAGAGCCAATATTATCTTACCAGAAGGTACAAAACTAGAAATCAATGATGCCTTGTATTCACATAAATCTTTGAGAAATCTGTTAAGTTTCAAAGATATTCGCCGAAATGGATATCATCTTGAAACAATAAGTGAAGATAATACTGAGTATTTATGTATCACTTCATCAAATATGATAGGATTTGTTATTATAGCAGTATACGTTGATGATATCAACTTAGTTGGAACTCCTAAGGAGATCACAAAAGCAATTGAATGCTTAAAGGGTGAATTTGAGATCAAGGATCTTGAAAAAACAAAATATTTGCCTCGGCCTGCAGATCGAACACTGGCATACTTCTTCACCAAAGGATGTATACAGAGAAAATCTTAAAGCGTTTTAATATGGATAAAACTTATCCTGTCAGTACTCCTATGGTAGTAAGGTCTCTTGACACTAACAATGACCCTTTTCGACCAAAAGAAGAAAATGAAACTCTTCTTGGTCCAAAAGTACCATACTTGAGTGCAATAGGTGCACTATTATATCTTGCTCAATGTACTAGACCTGACATTTCTTTTGCAGTTAATTTGTTAGCAAGATTCAGCTCTGCTCCAACAAAAAGACATTGGTCAGGTGTAAAACATATCTTTCGATATCTTCAGGGTACTAAAGATATGGGATTATTTTACCCAAAGGATGCTCCCCATCCTTCACAATTAAATGGATACACAGATGCAGGTTATCTCTCCGATCCTCACAAAGCAATTTCTCAAACTGGATATGTGTTCACAAGTGGAGGTACTGCAATTTCCTGGAAATCATGTAAGCATAGTTTTCCAGCTACCTCATCCAACCATTCCGAGATTATTGCTCTCCATGAGGCTAGCCGAGAATGTGTATGGTTAAGGTCACTAATCAATCATCTCCGAAGTTCATGTGATTTACAATCTGTTACTGAACTACCAACCATCATTTTTGAAGATAATGCAGCATGTATCTCACAAATAAAGGAAGGATACATCAAAGGAGATCGAACGAAGCATATTTCACCAAAGCTCTTTTATTCTCATCACCTTGAAAAGAATAAAGAGATATATATCCAGAAGATACAATCTTGTGAAAATTATGCTGATCTATTTACAAAGTCCTTACCAACAACAATATTCAGGAAGCTAATCTATGGGATCGGAATGCGGCGTATGTATCAACAAATAACTTAATGGAGCTTTGACGAGGGGGAGTTAGCCTCAGATTACGCGTTGTACTCTTTTTCCCTTCGTTAAGGTTTTTGGCCCTCGTGGTTTTTCCTTATCAAGGTTTTTAATGAGGCAACATGAGCGTAGTATCTAGAATGTACTCTTTTTCCTTCATCCGGATTTTATCCCTTCGGGTTTTACCGGAAAGGTTTTAATGAGGCATTATTCTAGTAACGGTGAATCATCCAAGGGGGAGTGTTATAAATCTAAGTAGGTCGATCATCTGGTGGATGAGTCACCTAGCTGACTAAGCTACTGGACGTGTCACCTAGCTGAATAAGCTACTTGTGTCACCTAGCTGGATAAGCTACTAGACGAGTCACCTAGCTGGATAAGCTACTTGTATCACCTACATGGATAAGCTAATACATGAGTCACCAAGTTGAGTCACCTATCTTGATAACCTACTTGGTGAGTCATATGAATGATGACTCATGTTTATTTGTACTCCTATAAATACCCTTCTTGATTCATTTAGTTGATATATCAAAAAGTTCAAGTAATAAAGAGTTCACTTTCATTCTCCATCTCAAAAATTTGGTTGATTCATTTGTACTCCTATAAATACCCTACTTGATTCATTTAGTTGATTCATTTGTACTCCTATAAATACCCTACTTGTATGTTATCCTCATTAGGCAAAAATTTGGCCAAGTTCATGTTCATCGTTTTAAGAAAAGCACACACATTTAAATTTTTTGAAGTTCAGAAAAAGTGTATAGGATTTAGGGTTTGTCTAGAGAGAATTGGTGTAGAAGAGAAATGTAATTTAAATAATGAGTCAAAATGCTTCTAACTAGGCTATTTATACAAAGGATAATTTTGTACTTTCATACAATCTTTTGATATAGAAAAGTTTGAGATTGATACGGAAAGTATTTCCCTTTTATTATAGAGTTTTCATTTTATTATTAGAAATGAATAAAATTGTATCATTTTAGAGGGATTTGATTATTTGAACCTAAGAATATGTAAATATTAAATAAAAACTTAGTTATTTGAGATATTTATTTTAATATACGATATTTAGGTAAATACCGTTTCTATATATACTTATCTAGCATGGTCCATGTATAGAATAATAAAGAAAAAAAATACCCACGATTGAGTGGATAAAGATAACCTTTTTCATGAAGATGACAACAGCCTAGAATATTTGTAATGAAATTAAAACACCCCAAATTAGTTTGTCAAGTTATGCGGCTCAATACAAATAGTATAGTACATATATATCTCAATCCCATAGATCTTTTGTTTTGAGAAAGATTTGTCTCCGTGCGTTAAACAAAGTGGGAAATTTATATTCTGTTCCAATCTCGTTTCTCCTCTAATATTGATCATAAACCAATTCTCCTTCATAAGCACCTACTCCTCTTTGAAATTACCACCGAACTTGCTTCTCCTTGGTATCTGGCTTGTATCTATGGTCACCCCCAATTACATAAAAGACTTGAAACCTGGAATCTTATCACTTCCTTTTTGGAGCCTTACTTGAATAAACCTATCCTTACCTGTGGTGACTTCAATCAAGTTCTCTTTTATGATGACAAATCTCCTCAGCCTACTAAAAATATTCCTGGTGCACAACACCTTTTTGACTTCCTTTCTAAATTTGGACTTGAAGATATTCCCCACACAGGTTGTAAGTACTCTTGGTCTGGAGTCCGTAAAGGTTACGTCATTTTCGAAAAACTTGACCGGGCAATGGGTAACTTCGAGTGGTCTTCTGTCTTTTCCTCTGCTTTTTCAAAAGGTCTTCCAATCCAAAGATCTGATCATGGTCCAATACTAACCTCCACCAAAGCTGGAATCTTAAACAAGCCTCGACCATTCAAATTAGAATCTTTCCTTACTCAACATCCTGATTTTCCTCTCATCATTGAATCTACTTGGAACGGTTCTTTCCCTAAACCTCCTTATACATCTCACTCCAACCTCCTAATCAAGAAACTCAACAAAACCAAGCAAACTATTAGAAATTGGAACAAAACCAGAATTGGCAACATATTTGTTCAGATCACCAACATACAAAAACAGCTTTCTGCATTACAACTTCAGCCTCTAAATCATATTAACCACATCATTGACCTTAATTTAAGGAACCAACTTGACCTCCTCCTCTCTGCGGAAGAGGAATACTGGAAACAAAGATCCAAAATTACTGCTCTTTTTGAGGGAGACAGAAACACAAAATTTTTTCATTCCCATGTTAGGCATAAATACAAAACAAACAATATCCTTGAAATTAAAGATATTGACGGCACCTTTATCACTGGTGAGGATGCTATCAAAAGCCACTGTATGGATTACTTCAAAACGCTTTTTAACTCTGACTCTAGTATCACATCTTCCAACCACCATAATAACACTTCAAGCCACCATTTCCCTTCTTTAAACTGTATCACCTCCACTCTCAATCCATCTCAAATCAATCTTCTCCAATCTCCTTTTTCTCCTGAAGAAGTCAAAACTGCTCTCTTTCAAATGCCCCATTATAAATCTCCAGGCCCTGATGGTTTTCCTGCGGAATTCTATCAAAAACAATGGAACATTGTTGGTGCAGACCTCACCTTGGCAGTTCTCGAATTCCTCAACAATGGTGTATTCCCAGAGGAGTTCAACAAGACTTTCATCACCCTAATACCCAAAATCAATTCTCCTGAAACCCTCAAAGACTTCAGACCCATTAGCTTGTGTAATTCAATTTACAAAATTGCTTCCAAAGTTCTTGTCAATAGACTCAAACCACATCTTCATTCCCTTATCTCACCCTTCCAAAATGGTTTCATTCATGGAAGAAGTGGACATGATAACATTATTATGGCCCAAGAGCTTACTCACACTATTCGTACCTCACAAAGTAAGAAAAACGGATCAGCTGCAATCAAGGTCGACATGAGTAAAGCTTTCGACAGAATCAATTGGGATTTCCTCTTCTCTTTGCTTGAAAAACTCCACTTCCCCTCCAACTGGATTAGAATTATTAAAACATGTGTCACTACTGTATCCTACTCAATCATTGTCAATGGATCCACTACTGACACCTTCCTCCCTCGCTGTGGGCTTAGACAAGGAGATCCTCTTTCACCTATTTTATTTGCCCTATGTACCGAAGCCCTCTCTTCCTCTCTCGCATCGCTTCAAAATACAGGGGATCTTAAAGGGGTGGCAATTGCTAAGAATGGCCCCCGAATTTCTCACCTTCTTTTTGCTGACGATTGCTTTTTCTTCATTCATCTTAGCAAAAAAAGTATTCAATCTTTCTCGAATTCTCTTTCTAATTTCTGCCATGACTCTGGACAAATCATAAATCTTCATAAGTCCACCATCACTTTTAGCCCCAAAATTCCAACTCAAACAAAGAACCAAATATCTCTTCAACTTGGTATCCCTTCCTCGGACTATTATGGTAACTACCTTGGTATTCCTCTTGACATTGCAACCAATAGATCTCACATTTTCAACAATATAATAGAAAAAATAAGGAGGAAAATTCTATCTTGGAAAGGAAAATTTCTTAATTTTCCTGGAAGGGCAACCCTCATTAAATCGGTCCTCCAGTCCACACTTGTCTATCCAATGGGAGTTTATAAATTCCCTTTGGGTACTCTGCATACCATCGACAAACTTCTTGCAAATTTTCTCTGGAGAGGAACTGAAGGCAAATCCATTCACTGGATCAACTGGGATTTTCTCCACCTGGAAACGGATCAAGGAGGACTTGGACTCAAACATCTACATCATTTTAATCTGGCCCTCTTAGCTAAGAATGGTTGGCGAATTATTAATCAGCCTAACCTCCCTCTCACTAATCTCCTCAAATCCAAATACTTTCCAAACTCTGAACCTTTGAACCCTCCCTCCAAAAGCAATGAATCTTGGAGTTGGAAAAGCATCAAATCCAGCTTGAATAGTATTAATGATCATATGATCTGGAAGGTAGGAGATGGCACTTCTATCAATATTTGGACTGACAAATGGATCCCTGATCTCAACAATTGCCTTTATAATCAGTCTTTTTACTCTCCTAACTCCACCAGCACTCCTCTTCGGGTCTCGGAGCTTATCATTAACAACACTCATTGGAATATTACTCTCCTCTCCCGATTTTTCTCAAGAGATATTATCAATAAAATCCTAAAAATAACCCCTTCAAATAGTAGTGATGTCAAAGTTTGGTTCAAAGACATTTTCAAAACCAAAGATATTTATCATCGCATCTCTGCGGCTTCTACTCACTATTACAAAAAACCTCTTAATTATACCAACATCCCGACCATAACCTGGAAAAACCTAAGAAAATCCCCCTTCCCAGAAAAGATTAAAACCTTCCTCTGGAGACTCATGCTTGATCGTTTACCCACAACAGATCTTCTCTCTATCAAAACTACAAAGCCAATTAATCCTGTTTGTAGCCTATGTAATAACTGTGCAGAAAATAGTAACCACTTATTTTCAAATTGCAATTTCATATCATCCATTTTCTTGCATTTTAAAATCAATATCTCTACTCCCTTCTCCTCTCCTTCTGCTGCAGTTCCTGTTTTCTTAAATAAAACTAGGATTGGAGACAATATACTTGAACTATTACTTTTTGGAAGTATTTTATGGACTACTTGGCTCATTCGAAATGATGCTATTTTCAACAACACAAAGCCTGTTCTCCATCACTCTTTTGGTAGAATCTGGAGCTTGGCACAAGAATGGCTGCAAAACTGGAAAAGAGTTAGGATTAAACAAGGGAACTCCCGTTTAGGGATAAGGCATGGTATCAGAAGAAGCTCGACCCAATTCGCTTTCTTCAGACCAGTCAATCTCTTCTCTACATGTTGCATCCGCAAATGTAGCAAAAGAGACACTAAAATTTACTTAGGAATTTCCAACTCAAGCCCCCCTCTCTGGATAATTAACATCCCCATCAATGGGACTAGGGTCAACGTGGACGGTAGCCTAATGGTTCAGAACTCTTCAATCGGGACACCATCTCAAGAGTTCTCTTTTTCACTTGAAAGCTTTGGAACGGCGATCTTCACCATGCTACACCTCCTTAGGACACTCAATTTTCATAATATCTTTATACTCACTGATGGGTTTTTCTCTCAGGTTTGGCATAGATATTACCATTTGATTACGCAGGTTGAAGACTGGAAATTCTTGCTTCAAGACAACAACCTTCATTGCTGCAAAATCTGCTGGATTCCTACTGATATTGGATGTTTTCTTAATCTAAAGGATATAGTTATTAACTCTTTTAATTCTACTACTTGTTTTTGTAACGACAATGAATGTTCCTGTCTCATAGACACGGTTCATTCTTGATGTAAACATTATTTTTCTATCAAAAAAAAAGATATAAAAGGTTTTTTTAACGATTAAATTTTAAGTCCGAAATTCACATCATCGCTATTTACAAAAAAAAAAAACAAAAAAGAGTAAGATATACTCCATTGGAGGGGAATAAGTAAGACTTCTTTGTCAAAACGGTCCCAAAAGAGAGTCGATTGAGAGTCATAAACATATATATATAGAACTAGAGCTATTATAAAATGCTAAAAGGAGAAATATTTATTATTTTCTTTGGTTTTTTTACTTATCTTTCTAGTCATTTGCACATAAATTAAAAATATATAATCAAAAAGTATATTGGAAATGTAAAATCACAATTAATTGAAAGTATATAACTGGTTGGTTGATAAATTCATAATAACAAGTAATAAAAAGTTACATACGATAAAATAAATTTGTAATTAATTATGCTAGAAATATAAGTATTTAGAAAAAAAAAATTCGAGGTAAAAGAACGGAGGGAATATTAATGTATCCTTCTTCTTCTTTGAGAATGATGTTATTGTGATAAATGTTTAGTTCACTTAGATATACAAACTATTTTATTATTAATGTATTCTTCTTCTTCTAATTCTATCGTCATCAATAAATTGTTATGTTGTTGACAACAGAATTTTCTTGTATGCTTAGGAGGTCTTGTGAGCATGGTGTTCATTACCATCTGAGTCGTTAGATTAAGAGTTTAAGTGATATTTTAATCCTATGATTGATATTTAATTGGATATTATTTGTCCTTACATTTTTAAGTGGAAAAACAATAATAGTGGTATTTTAGGTATTAATGATAGAGTAATTAGCAATTAATTTAGATTGGAGAGAGAAGAAGTTAAATGCAATGATTACTTCAGCTCACAAATATCGAAAATATGAATTTTAGTATTAATCTCATTTAAAATAAATTGAAGTATAACTTCTTTTTCTAATTTTAATTCTTTCATTCAAAAACCAATGAATTTTCTCAGTCTCATGTCATCCAGTAGAAAATGTTTAGAAGTTTAAAGACGTGGTCAGTGATCAAGAATATAAATTAAATTTTGAAATTGAGAAATATGTAAAAAGTGTAATATTTATACATAATTATTGTCTAACATAATATTTAGTATTCAAAATTAACATATACAAATAAATAATCTAGAAATTAGCATATGCAAATAAACAATTTTAGATATATTTTTAGTGACACCATTTACTAATACACACTGGTGTTCCGTTCTTGTTCAATAACATCACTTAATAATATATATTGGTGTTGCATATTTCTTCACTAACACCACATAAAATTTATGTATATATCTTTACTAGTATTAATCTCATTTTAGATATATTTCTTCAATAATAAACAATTCTAGTATTAATCTCATTTTAGATATATTTTTAGTGACACCATTTACTAATACTCACTGGAGTTCCGTTCTTGTTCAATAACACCACTGAATAATATACATTGGTGGTGCATATTTCTTCAATAACACCACATAAAATTTATTTATATATCTTTACTAGTATTAATCTCATTTTAGATATATTTCTTCAATAATAAATAATTCTAGTATTATTCTCATTATATATATATTTTTAGTGACACCATTTACTAATACACATTGGTGTTCCATTCTTGTTCAATAACACCACTGAATAAAATACATTGGTGTTGCATATTTCTTCAATAACACCACATCAAATTTATTTATATATCTTTACTATTCATGTTTAAAATGTATTTTGGTATCTCTCATTATCTCTAAACACAAAATTAACTCTAACAGCTTAAGAAATTGTAACATGATTTCTACCAAAATCGGTGGAATAATTAAAATACCAATTAATTTGACTTGACTAGACTTAAAGCAATACCAAACCAAATTGGAGTAAATCAGAGTAGAAAATAAAAATTTAATTCGAGTACACCAATCAAATTTGTATTGTTTATATGTGTTAAATATTCAAGTTTAAAATTGTGAGTATATTTTGTAAAATTTCATAATTAAGATTCTAGATTTGTGTGTTATTTTGGTTAATAAATGGCAATAAATTTGGAGTGCAATAAATTTGGTGTTACTTTTTCACATTCCATTTAAAAAAAAACATTTTTTAAATGACCATGAAACTTTTGTGAGCATGGTGCTTACAAGATAGTTGTAAGCATATAAGTACAACTCAATGTATTAAAAATATGCATTTTCAAACTATTTATTATGAGTTGACCCACATTGAAATTGAGAAAGCACAGATGGCATGGTGAATTTATAGGTTCTCCTACCCATTCCCAAAATTTACTATTTTATCTTCTCTCTCCTATATAACTCACTTTTTATCTTTTCTCTCCTATATTAATTACTTAGAGCATTCACACCAGATTACCTAAATTTTTTTGCTAAAAGCAACTCCTTATACTACTTTATCAAATTTAGGAAGTATGTTTTAATTTTTGCACAAATTCAGATTCCCTATTTATTACTTCCAATACTTTATGTGAAGAACAAAAGTGGTTTAGGGAATGTGTAAATATGAGGCATTCCCTATAATATTTGAGGAAATTTTTAGAGATATGAAATATGATATTTAGTACTTTTTTAGTTTTTTTGCTTTTGCCTATTCTAAATATGAAATAGGAGGTGCTATAGGGCATCTGTTGCGAATGCCCTTAGATCACTTTTTTAGTATTTTTGTTTTTATTTTAATTAAATAGGAAATTAAATAATGACTGATACTAAAATACCTTCCTAAAATTAATAAAGGTAATAAATAGAGAAGAGTTTAAGGATAATTTTGAGAAAATTAGTGTGAGTGCGCTCTAAGCTCAGAATGATCCACCTGGGACGAGAAATACAATAGAGGTGCTGCTTTATGCAACTACCATCATAGCTACAGCTTGTGGACCTAAATGAGATGAACTGCACGTTGGAAATTTACCTTATTTTACACCTAATAATTATTACAAGAGATCAAAATATATTTTAACTTTACAGTAAGAATTAAAATTATCACTATATTTTGAATCACTAACTAAAATTTTCTTAAATACAATACTTTGTAATATACAAAGGTTGTATTGGTGGATAAGACAAGGCTTTAGATGTATATTAGAATGGAGAGAAGATGACTTGTTGTGTTCTTAAGGGAATAAAAACGAATTGGTTATAGTCTGAAAATTTCTAACTGCTCACATGTTCACAAATAAACATTGTTTTTTAGATGAATCAATGTGCCCTTTTATATTGTGTTCTTTATAATTATTTATTTCAATTCAATTTTCACTACCAAAGGCAACATTAATTTATTTTGTTATGGATATTGATAAAACAAATAGAGAAATAAAGGTTTCACGCATGGTGGGTAGACATAAATCCCTTAGTAACTAGAATAGTAAATCATTATTTAAGTTTATTTTCTATATTTTCATATTCGATTTCTTGTTTTCTTCCAAGTTTTATTGATTGCTTTAGATTCCTAGAATGATTTAGATCTAATATTTAAAAAACGATACCAACCAACTTAAGAAGTTAATATCACATTAGGAGACAAGTTGAAAAATTATAAAATTAGAAGAGATAACTTTAGAACGTACTTTAATATATACCTAGATATTTGTAAAGTTTCTAGTACTCCCTCCGTTCCAATTTAATTGACGTTTTGGGAATTCGTGTCAAACTTTGACTACAAATTACTTTATATTCATTAGTCCAAAAAATATATAATTGATATAATTGAATTCGTTTTTCAAAATACTTTCATAATATTATTTTTTTGTAATCTTATATAATGTAAATATAAAGTAATTGATGATTGAAGTTGTGTTTCGAAAAACGTGAAGTCAAGTATTTTGGAACGGAGGGAGTATAATTCTATACTTGTTTATCACGTATTCATGATAGTCAATAAGCTAAATTAGTCCGTATTATTTAATACTGCTTCCTTTGTCTTTTCTTTAATTTGATGTTTTAATTTTCACAGTCACCAAGACACGATTTAAAACGAAAATATTTTTAACTTTAATGCATAAAAGTTATAAAAAAATGATATTTCAAAAATATAAACTGAAACAAATCTAACAAGATCCAACATGACTCTATTATTTTCTATATACTAATAAAAATTTATAGTCAAAATTAAAGTTCGATTTCGAGAAATCTAAACATAAAACTTAAAAAAAGACGGACAGAATACATGACATTTATTATTTATCGTGATGACCTGACTAACTAACGAGCCCTGTTTTCTGCTTCTCTCTTAAAGATATCATAAAATAATTATATGGGCATATGCATAGAGGCATATTCGTTATTAGTGTCCTTTAAGAATTCCAAAGGTCAGAATAATTCATCTTCAGTTATTGTTCACCTCTAAATTGGTAACCACCATTTTTAGCCTTTGGGGCATCATGACTCCATTAATTCTCGTACTAAAAATCACCGTACGGTTTTAACGTACCCACCCTTTCTCCATTCCGGTTAGTAGTGTAGAGTAAATTAGAATCGAAGTGAAAATAATCGATTTTTTTTGGAACTGATCGGAACCGAACAGATTTAGGTTTGGCTTTTGAGGAATAGAATTGATGTAGGTACGGTTTATGGGAGATGCGATAAAAGCCGAATCGAACCGATGACTGATTTTAAAATTATATGGAGTAGATATATTTTGAAACTCAATTGTGAGTTAAAGTTAATATAAAACAGTACTATTCACATTTAAATTTAAGTCCAAAACATGAGACCTCAAACCGAAACCGAGCCGTTGTCGACTTGGAACCATCGGAACCGAACTTTTTGGGACCGAACCGATTTCGGTGCAGTCTGCCATGAAAATGGTTAGGTCGGTTCGGTCCAATTGCATGTTCCCGTTTTAAACTCTTCCTTCTGTTAGATCTCTACAAACGCTAAGCTCCTATTGGAGCTAAAATTTCATTCGATCAAATGTGCTAAACCCTAGTGCACATTGTCGTTGTACATTTTCAAACACATATTACTTACACTCGATTCATCTGAACACTACGTCAGGCAAATTGTTGAACGCTTAGAACATACGTCGATATGCATACCAAACACTAATCGAGCGCATAGCTCAACTGATAAAAAGTTAGAGTGTCAAGTACATGCGACTTCTAATAAGCTAAGACACATCTCACAATTTACGTCTTTCATGTATTTTAATACAAAGATGCATAAGAATTATTTGGAAGACGGTTTCATCGTTTGAAAAAGAACCCTCTTGAAAATCTAGGCACCCCCACAACCCCACTTGAACCACCATAAAAGATGCCTCTTTGCTTCTTAAGATATAGCTGGCATATAAACATTTGGGGGGGACCCTTTAGTTCCGTACCAAATTCCCCAAACTTAGATCATAACAAAAAAGGGTACTTTAATTTCACATGCCCATCTCCTCACTTTATAAATAGAGGCACTCCACACCCTCCCTCAAATGCACCAACCAAACAACCAGTTTCCCCTCCCCTAAAACTTCCTCCATTTTCATTGATCCCATACTTAAATGAGTGTCAATGGAGAGCCAGACCTTCACACCTCCTCATCATTCGGGTTCGTCGTCTACGCCTTCGCTAGGGTTCCCTTTAGGCACTGCCTTCTTATTGATAGTCATCTTCACCTTGAGCGGAATCTTGTCTTGCTGTTACCACCGTGACAAGCTCCGCTCGTTCCGCCGCGCCTCCCACCCTTCTGATATTGAAGCACCTTCCAAACCTACTCTTTCGGTAATTGTCATAACTACTTTCGTATTTTGTTATAGTTCACATTACAATAAAATTCGAACCGTTAACATAATTGATCAACACTGCTAGTTCAACCGCTAAACCATTAGTTTGTGTCACATCTTAGTTTTATATATGCATTGTAACGTTACTCCGCCTTTAGATTTTGAATATTTTTTCACCAACTTGTGTATGCGTGAGCTATTAATTATTGATCTCAATTGTCATCATCGATGGAATTAGGAGACATAATAGTGGGACCATTTGACCCCCTAATCTTTTACTAAATTAGTTATTTTGTTAATTGGATATAAAGAATTTAATATACATTTCTTAAAAGTTATTTGGATAGGCATTTTAAGAGCATTAGTAGGGAATTGTGAAATAGGCAATTATAAATTTAATAATTGATATATAAAATAATTTTTAAATAAAATGTTACTCCTATAATTAATCTAGTGTGAATGTTCTATATCATTACACTTTTGATTATTTTATTCTCTTAATTTTATTTTTTACATCTTTAAAAATTCTGTTTCTGCCATTGAATAATATTATAATATCACTACACTTGGAATACTAGCATATTTCCCCATTTCATAAAGATTATTTATTTTCGTAACTTTTGCATTATTTTTCACAATTTGCATATTTGACAAATGTTTACACGCAATTTTGAGAAAAATCTACTTTTAATTATTCATCTCATAATTGTTTCTTACAAAAACCAAATTGCCTATCATTTAATAATCTAATGACAAGTGACAACTGATCCAACTTTATTGTGGAGATCTTGAGTTAAATCTCGTTAGATATAATTGTCTATTATACATTTATATTCATATTTTCATCGCAAAACTAGAAGAAAAAAATCAAAATTAAATAATTTTACACGTTTGAAATGTCAATATAATTGATGTATATTTGTGTTTTTTCATTATCTAGCAGAGTTTGAATCCAATGGAAAAAGAGAGCTTACCTGTGTTGATGCCAGGAGACCAAATACCAAAATTCATTGCAATGCCTTGTCCATGTCAGCCCCCACATCATTTACCGAACGACGTCGTCACTATAGAAGTGCACAAATCAACCAAGTTACTCCCTAGTGTTGTTTCGTCTTAAAAATTGATGTAATTTTCGGTACGATTTTGATTTTTACACTCCAAATATTGATTGCTATACTCCATTTTATCAATTTTATCTTCCACTTTAGTTTATAAAAAAATCACAAAAAGTGATAAAGTGGAGTATAGTTATCAAATTCGGAATGTAAAAATAAAAAACTTTTTCAATATCTGTGTCGCCAATTGACCACCTGTAATTTACTCTTAGTTATTTGTGATGTATGTAGGTCACTTTTTCTTTCGATAGAAAATTCATAATTTTAAGGAGAAGAAATTTGTTTATAATATTCTTAGCCATTACATGTATGAAAATTCCAAGAAATAAAATTAAAAATTCTTACAATAATGCCTGTTAAATTTAAAAAAATAATCAACGCTAGCTGATGATAATTAAAGATCTAGCAATTCTTTAGCTTCTTTTTAGTTCTTAAACCATTACTTTTTAGTTCATCAAAGCCATACCCAATCGAAAAAGAATGTTATCCATCACTTTTATATATTTTTTGTGAAAAAAAGGAAGGATTTTCAGAGTCATTCCGTTGGTGTCTATACTAAGTATAAATAAAGGAGAATGATTATAGTTCATTAATTTTCATTAGTCTACATTTATAATTGATTATGTAATAAAAAATGTATCGTTCTTAAATGGTACGTATGACGTCAAATATATCGAAAAAGAAGAAAATGTATTAAAAATGGTAAAATTTACATTCTACCATTATTAAATCATTAATAAACAAAAAAATTAATGAATCATAACTTTCCACTAGATCATACGAAGGCCATTGCTATGAGTGCCTACAACTTGATCTTCAACTACAATCGTAGCATAACTCTTCTCTGTCGTAAGTCGTAACTCATGCCTAAACATTTTCACTCGTAATTATCGCTACAGACGGTTTCTGGATATAATTCAATTGGTAAGAACTAAAGTGCAAAGTAACAGCAACCTCAACTTTCATAAATAATGAACTTTATATTGATGAAGTGATTAACACGTTAGCGTTAATTTATTAATTAGATAAGGCATATCCCTTTTTATTATACTCTCAATACAAAGTACACATAAATAGCTAATATGTATTTAACATGAGCCCTACATATGATGGAAGTCCTAAAACAGAGTTTCACTTAATATATGTAAGAAAGTGTGGAATTTTTGTTTTTCCTCAATATTTTCAATAAATTCCACTAATTTGGTCCCAACTAACATTGATGAAAGTGTAAAGTCTGTTGAAAAGTTGGAGCCAACTTTTGCCTTGGACCATAATAGAAGATATTTTTGTTAAAATATAGATATGATTGTATGCCTTCAATATAAATATCTTTTTTTTTCATTTTTCTCCCTTTCAGCTATTGTTCTCTTTTTAAATTGTTTCGGGCATTTTATTTTTCAATCTTATCCTCTTAACTTTTTCTTTTGATCTCATCATTAATTTACAAAAAAAAATATATTTTCTTTTGGCCTAAATAATCAAGAAGCATAGAGGTGTATCTATTGTATCACTAAAATACTTCAAATTAAACTCACCCACATCACCCAAGGAGAATTAACCACAACCCTAACTTCCATCTTTTTCTAAAAAACTCCAGAGGTCATAAAAATTAGAGATTCCAAATTTTAGTTGCTGTTAAGGGTATATGGGTTCTACTTTAAAACTAATTGACAATAGAGAAAACAGTTCAACTAGGGAATTGGACCGATGGGTTACAGTTTCTACCCTGTCTGGACTGATAACCGTATCAGGTATATTTTTTGGACCGGTACTGATCTAATAACATATCCGGTAGATACCGATTTCGGGTATATCTGATTAAAAAAAAGTTAACCTTTAAAAAAAATTAAATCAAGAATATAACATCTAAAATTAACATATGATTTGTTATTGAATGGCTTTTTTTCATCTGGGCACCTGAACTTCTGATATTGTAACAAATAGGCACCTGGTGAACTTTTTATAACAAGTAGGCACCTGAGACGAAAATTTGGCACCTGAACTTTTACTTTTCTATTTTTTCAGATTTTCGCAGATTTTAAAATCCTTAACCCAAGGACAAGTTAGTCATATTGAAAATATGACATCTTGCAGGAGGGAAAATATACAGAAAAAGTTCAGGTGCCAATCTTTAGATACTTGATTTTATTTCACTTTCCAGTTTGAATATTCTGCAATTTTCTCCCCAGTTGCAATACATTCAGTTAAATTGGTTTTGCTCCACTATGAACATCCCCCATATCCTCAGAAGGTTAGAAATGATTTTAGGTGCCAAAAAACATGGACAAAGTACAGGTGCCAATGGTAATGGCTCTGTATTTAACAAAATCAAACAAAGGAAAAAAATTTCACAAATTAACAACAATAATAACCCAAAAATCAAGAAAAGAAAATAATTTTCCACAAATTAACAACAATAATAACCCAAAAATCAAGACAAGGAAACAATGTTCCACAAATTAACAACAATAATAACCCAAAAATCAATAAAAGTAGTCAACTTTCCACAAATAAACAACAATATATAACAACCCAAAAATCAAGAAAAGAAAACAACTTTCCACAAATTAACAATAATAATAACACAAAAATCAAGAAAAGAAATCAACTTACCACAAATTAACAACAATAATAACTCAAAAATCAAGAAAATGAAATAACTTTCCACAAATTAGCAACAATAATAACTTTTCGAAAACCAAAAACCCTCATAGGCTCAGATCTGAATAATCATCAGATCTGATTTGGGCGGATTTCCATGATAGAAAAGAAGAAGAAATTATCTTAGCAAATTAATTTATTTCCATCTCTTGGGGATGATTTCCAATCTCAATCTCTTAGCAAATCATAGTCCCTGAATTATGGTCTTGGCCGATTTGGTCTTAATGGGCAAGAACAGAGAGAAGCAACCAAATTAAATTTTTTGATGAAGGTTGATGAATGAATGGAGTAGAAGAAGAATTAGATAGATTTTAATGGGGGTTGGGTAGAGGTTGGGTTAAAATCCTTGCTTTAATTAGTTTATGTGATCTGCCTATTTTGCTCTCCATCTAAATGTTTCAAAGCTGGAAAAAGAGAAAACCAAAAGTTCAGGTGCCAAATTTTCGTCTCATGTGCCTACTTGTTATAAAAAGTTCACCAGATGCCTATTTGTTATAATATCAGAAGTTCAGGTGCCCAGATGAAAAAAAGCCTTATTGAATACCCCTGGTACTTTACTGGGTAACTTATCCGGGTAACTTATCAGATACTGATTAATTTTTTCTACCCGTTCCAGAACCGTTATCTTACCGGGTGGATGAACGAACCGAGAATTTCTGATCGGGTACCGGTCGGATCTCGGTTCTCCGAGGCCAATAACAGCCTTAGCGGGGTTACACATGCCTTATTAACTCGTGATTGGCTCATGATACCATGTTAGAGTTGATTACCGCTCTAAATCAATTGACAGATGGAGTGGCCCAAACTCTTACCTTATTAACTTGGAAATACATTAACCTCCGATGTGAATATGCATCTCAACCGTTGATGACGCACATTAGTGTCGGTTATAATCTATTGACTAGCATTATTGCACATGAGACAAAATGAGAAGAAGCCTGACCTAAATCACAATTAAATTAAATATTTGTCTAATAGAGTCACCGTATCAATCATTCATTTTGAATTGAAAACCGTACACTTACAAATCGTTATCAATTATCATGATCGTAATTGAGATTTGGGATGATATGATATGGCAAATGATATGCTATGGCGAACATGTTAGCTCGTAATTCGCCCCTTGTATGATGGTTGTATATTAGGGGCGGGGGGTTAGTATTGATATATTTTGTATAGCTGTTAGGTTATATTCTAGTTGGCTAATTATTTTATTTGTGTAATGCTATATAATTGTAGTGTTAACAAATATATATTTTGGGATAGGTGAAGACGATATAAGATTATTGTATGGAGAAATATCTACAATCAGGGCGGACTTAGGGATCGACCAGGAATGGGGCACCGACTTTTTCTAGGTTTTTCGATATTGTTCTTTTTTATGCGATTTTTTTAAATTTTTGATATATATTATAGAAAATGTAGTTAAAAGAAGTGAAAATGTGGCTTAGTTGATTAGTTTCTTCCTTTAAAAGGTTGAGGTCTTGGACTCATCGAGTCCGGATTCGGTGCATCAATAATTCGGTGCACCCGGTGCATCAGGTACCCATTTAAAGGTTTTACGTGGGTACTGTACCCACTTGAAACTTCATCATTGGTACTTGTACCCAAATTGTACTATAACAATGGTACAATACCACATATTTATTTTGGATTGATAAATATGTGGTATTGTACCATTGTACACCAATGATGAAGTTTCAAATGGGTACAGTACCCACCTGAAATCTTTAAATGGGTACCTGATGCATCTGATGCATGGAAGTATTGATGCACCGAATCTTTTCACAAAGCCACTATAGGATTCATTTTTAACATATTTTCTAATTTTTTCGGTACTTTAACCACTTTTTATTTATTTTGCCCCCTCCTCATTTTATTTTTCTCAAAGTTGATTCTCCTTTATTTTCATCATGATTTCATCCCCGTCTACAACAATATATTATTAGGCCATGTTTAATAAAGGTCCAACCTAGTATTATTAGGTTTTAGTTATAATATATACATTATAGGTCTTCTATGATGTGTTCAAAATAACAATTATCAATAAAATATTTTATTTTATACTTTTACATGGTATTATTAAAGTCCATGAATTCTTGAGGACTAAATACGAATTTCGTTATTCTATCGATGAACACCTGAAGTCGACTTTTGTTGGTTTGGAGTAATCGAGCATGCTTAAATCTATGTAGTCTGAATTATACAACAAATATGATCATCTAATCAATTATTATAACGTAAATGTAAATCAAGAGTCCAAATCCTAATTTATGCTTAATACTTCAAATACACAACTTTTTAAGAAAAACATTGCAATAAAATTTGTTATAATGTGAAAAACCAAAGTATCTCGTTGTTATGGCGGTAAACGAATCGAATATACTGAATGTAACTAAGTTTGAGTTTGGTCCGCAGGGGTCGAACTAGACCAAACTATTTGCGAACAAGTTCGATTTGGTTGACAATGTTCGATGTGATTGGATATTTGAGCAGGTGACATATGAAGTGGAAGTAATTTTTATGATTTAAATAGTTTAGATCTCTCAAGTCTGGACTTTAGAGTATAAATAAGGAAACACTCTCTCTTAACATGCGAGCCGAACTAAATCGAACTGGTTAGTATGGTTCGCCAAACCTTGAATTTTACAGTTTGGCTTGGTATTTGTCAACGCATACCGAACCACGAGTCGAACTTTTTTAGCCGAATAATGCGAGACGGAGAACTTTTTACTTTTAGTCACAACCTTAGTTGTTACTGCACAATATTTTGTTGATTCTGATTATTTTAGAAGGGAATTTTGAGATACAGAAGAGTTTTTTAGAATTTTTGTGTAGAGTGAGAACTGTGAAGTATGTGGTTTATGAGGTAAGGGGCCTAGAGCTAGTTCGCTTTTGGCAGTAGCTTCTCACCCGGGTGGCATGATAGAGCAGCCTTGTAAGATATCACCGAGCAAGAACGAAATCATGATGAAATTTGAAGGGGAGCAAATTCTAAAAAAATTTAATAGAGGGAGCATAATTTTAAAATGAAAACCTGAAAATGAAGAAACAACAACAAATACTGCAAATAATACACCTGTGAGATTTCAACCCTGATATATTTAACTAAAAATCAGTGCTTTTGCCAATTCTACTACAACACATGTACTTAATTATGTAAAAGTTATATCTTATATCATTAACTCTTAACCACTCCCGAGCCAACGCCTTGTTCAAGTTGTTAGCACACTGGACCTAATTCTTCTTGGTCTTTGACAATGATACAAGTAGGGCCGGTCCATAGATTTTGGTAGTCTAGTGTGAAAACTAAAATTGGAGTTCTTGGTCAATTTTGTTGCGAGAACATTGAAATAAAAAATTATAAGATTACACAAAATGATATCTTTGAACATTATTTGATTAAAATTTGTTACACAAAATGATATCTTTGAACATTAATTATTATTGTTAGTGTAGTGAATTGGCTGAAGTTTTCATGTGATTACAAGTATTAATCCAGATGGCATATTCGATCTTTACCTGCTTTAAGAAGTTGAAGATCTCACAATTTATGATGCAATATTTATGGATATGGAAACAATCGATTAGTTGAAGAGATAATATATTTCTTGGAGCAGAAGATGTCAAGATTGATTCGGTTGATTCAGGAAATGATTTGATTAAAGATGTGATCTGAGCCAAGGTGGAAACAATCGCAAATCCTATGTCAAGAATGGAAAGTTCCTTATTCCAGAAAAGGCAGGTGTTTGTACGAAGTGCCAATTGACGGACCAAGTGGTAGACCAGTTGGATGAAAAGTCGCAGTTTGTTTCACAAGACGATTAAGGAAGGTTTCTGATTTGTTAAATCCGTGATTCATGGGTGACTTGACTGAAAAAATATTGTGTCACGAAGTAATTGAGGATTTGATTGAAGCTTAAGAGGAAAGATCTAAGATTGATATCAAAGCATGAACCGAAAAGGAAGAATATATTCAAGATCAATTACATCTATATTCTTCCAACTTGGAGGCTACTCTACCAACTAATATAAAGATGAGCTCGTACTGAGTGAAGAATATCCGAAAATACAGAGCATAACCATGTAGTCCTTTAAAGGCTAGGTGGGTTTTATTAAGAGCATTATTTTTTGCTCTTAACTGATTGAACCCTGAGTTGTTTGACGGACATTACACATATAATGTTATTTTTTCTATTTCTTTGAAAGGTTAACGTGGAAGGTACTCTATTTTTTTATCTCCCCATGAATGGTATGTTTGTAACAATAGCGATAGAATTTTCTCAACTCTAATCGATTAGGCGTATTCTGTCGGTTCTTTTGAGTAATATATCTGGAAATCCCCATCGATCTCTTACTCTTATTAGCACCGTTTCGGACACAAGCGGTACATTCCAAAATTACCCTTAGTCGGACATCTTTACCCTTGGCCATGAACCTCCTTTTAATTTTGGATAAGAGTCTGTCACATCGAGATGATGCAATCATAGGTTGAAGTCTAAGTAGGGATACTATGAGTCAATCATCGGAATGATGTTGTAGTCAAACATCGGGATGATGTTGTAAGTCAATTATCGAGATGATACTGTAATAGGGACACTATAGAAGAGTCTAGTCAAGGGCGGTCGAGGATAGGAAGTCCCTTTTTGTAAGACCTTTTCGTACATTTTCATTACTTCAGACGGAATTTGCTCCCTCAAATTTTCATTTAATTGATCACTAACTATAGAAATACTTTTAGAAAAGAATTTTTTAAAAGCTCCTTTTGTGATATAACCAATTCATTTTCACGTTTTGTTTTTTTGTTTTATCTTTTTGGGCCCGGTTCGTTTGCCATGTCTAGTGCTATCTAAGGATATTGTTGGGCCTCGTAGAACACCCTGGTATCCAGGCTAAAGTTTTAAAACCGACTAATTTCATCTTCGTGGTAGAGGGCGAGTTTTAAGGGTTCTAGTTCTAGGAGGAGAGCGACGGAAATTTGAAAGCTTTCCAATTATATTAAATTGGTAACTGGGCCACCAGACTAGACCCAGGGTCCGACCCAAAGGAGCTCCACTTGTTTGATGCAAAAAATTATGGGTGGAGGAAAATCGAAACCAAGCCGAGCCGAATCGGAATCGAACCGAAAAGAACCAGTTTTGTTGGAACCGATCAAAACCGAACCGATTCGGTTCCACCTTAGAGGGAACCGAACCAATGCGGTTGGGCTTATAGGAGAACCGATAAAAACCGAACCGATGACCAATTTTATGTAGAAAAAATTAAGCTTAGTAAAGGATAATTAGCGAGAGGATTCAACATTGTTCATTGTTAGTATGATATAATAATAGCTAACTGAATATGCTTTAAACTAATAATATATGCATATATATATATTTAAAAAGTGATACCGTGTGACGAATGTGTATACGAATTTTGAAATTAGTTTTAAAAGGAGCTCGTTAAACTTATATAGAGTAGATGTATTTTTGGAACTTAATTATGTTAAATTTAATATAAAAACAATACTAACTACATTTAGTTTTGAGTCCAAAATGAATAATAATATTAGCTAGGAACAAACAGACCCAAAATTTCAAGGCCGAAAGTGGGTTCAAATTTAGGTATAAAACATGAGGCCCAGAACCAGCCCAGAACCGAAATCGAACCGGAACCGACCTAGAACGGAACCGTTTAAAACCGAACCAATTTCAGTTCTATATGCCGTAGATTCGATGATGTCTGTTCAGTTTCTTTTTTTGTCCAAGACAGGACCATGCACACCCCTAGGGGTGGCTAACGGACGGTCCGAGGGCCCGGTCCATTAGTCCGGTTCAAGCCCGGCCCCGGCCCACCAGACCCATAAACGGCCTCTGGTCCGTTTAGTGGTGGGGCGGATAGGGGCTTAGGTATTGAACCTAGACCCGGGCCCGGTTCGAGCTCACGTCAAATTCGGCCCGGCCCGGGCCACGTTATATCAGCAAAAGTAGATGCTCATCCAAAGCATCAAGATTCTCATGATCATCCAAAACATACTCATCCAAAGCAATTCATGAAAATCATTCAAACGTCTAAAACATATCAATCTCTACCACCATTCAATACACACTCATCGAAAACATAATTCATAATCAATTCAAATATCAATTCAAACACATCACAATTCACATGATCATCCAAAACATAATCATAAATTTGAAAATCATTCAAACTTAAGTTACAATTCAAATATTCAAATAAAGTTCATACAAAAACTAAAAAAACACACTCATTTATGTGTTTCTTCATCATCCATATCATACGTAGATGGGGGTGGGGGTGGTGGTGCTTGTGAATTACTTAAGGTTCTTATTATAAATTAAGTGAATTAAAAAAATTGGCTTCTTTCTGGTCTAAACGTGCCCACGTTGGTCACCCAACATGGGGACGTTAGGGCCAAAATATAATAATTAACAACTGGTTCAACGTGCCCACGTTGAACCACAACGTGGCACGTTAGGCCCCCGAACAGGGGTCTCGAATCGAACAGGAGCCCAATAATCCCTTAATGGATGGGCCCAGGCCCGATTCGTTAAGGGCTCTGGACCCGTCGAACTCGATAGAGGGGCCGTCCGGTTCGACCTTTAGTGGGCCGGGACCGTCCGGCCCGGTTCGTTAGCCACGTCTACACACCCCTACAAAAAATATGCCCTCAATTAAATAGACCAATTGTTAAGCTAACTGGGCCATCCAGATAGAGCTGGACTATGACCTCCCACAACCGAAAGGTAGATAACATTTATGGCTCAATTAAAGAGGCATTAATGAGGGACAATTGTTATCAATATTAGGACCGCAAGAAGATAACCAAAACAAAAACATACTAAACACGAAAATCAATATACAAGATGTTAACATAGTTAATCGAATATCTTAGTGAAAAAGGCTATTGCTAGTGACCAGAAGGTTTTGGGTTTGAAATGCACATCATCGCTAATTTACAAAAAAAAAAAAATAGATGTTAACATAGTTTAGTGTCGTAGAAGCATTAACGTCTGGGATGCTGCTTGTTCAAGGGAACAATCTTCTATAAGAAAGTTTTCCGAGAAGGGTCTTACTTGAATGCCCCACATTATATACTCTCTAAACTAGCCTTTATAGGCATTCCTAGATCTGTGAGCAAACATAAAAAGTTCGACTCGATTCACATTATTCGACTCGAAAAGGTTCAATTCGCGGCTCGATGCACACGCACAAAAATGAACCCAAATGCTAAACGTAGACGTTCGACGAATTGAACCGAACGCTACAAAATAGTTCGATCCGACTATGAATCTGTTTGGTCAATGTAATACTCTACTGATCTACTCCATAATTAAGTCCATGTCCATATAAATGAATTAAATGATATGATACTTCATAAGTCCATGTCCATGTCCATTTTATACATAACATAAATACCTCCCCCAGCTCCCTAAACCTAATTTATCTCCGTGTTCTCATTGCTAAACGTCGTCTAATTTCTTTCCTAAATTTCTCATCGTCGATTCTCTACCTCTACAGTTCGATCTGCCGATTCTCTTCCTCCATACTTCTTTAACGTCAGATTCGAACCCCTATGTGTATTTTCAGTTTTTGACCCCGATTGGCGGTAATGAACTCATAAAGTGTTTCTTTGTTACGTTTGTGTATTAATGTGTCATATGTTTCACACTTAAATGTTATGTAATTTTTTAGTTGTATTCTTGATTTTTGTTTTCAAAATAAAATTGGGGTTTTGTATATTGAATGTTGTTATTTTGAGTTGTACCTTGAATGTTGTTATTTTAAATTTTAGAATAAAATAACATGAAAGTTATTAAATTAATGTTCGGACAACAAGTTAAGAGTAAATTATGAAGACTCTCCACAAAACTAACCTAGTCGCTCACTTCTCATAAAACAATAGTTGCTTAATGCTCTGCTTAATTCTAATCATCTATAATGCACAATGAGCTCCTCCTATAACTAGGTAGTCGACCGCTAAGGGTGAAGAATATGAAGACATTCTTCTCGCAATAATCATGTGTTTCTCTTTTAGGTAATAAAAGAGAATTGGCCCTTATTCTCTTGTCCTCTTATTCGGTTCCCGACGTCTTGTGCTCCAAGAAATGATGGAATTGTTAGAGCCGACGTTCCTTTCTCGCTCTTAATTGAACGATTGTTTCCATTTTTGTAGAGACATATAACATCATTCATTGTAAGATCTTCAACTCCTTAAGACAAGCACGGATTCGAACTTCCTTCTATTCTAATACTTGTACCCCAACCACTTTATCATTTATCTTCGTATAATGTTCATAACCAGATGTTATAAAAGTTGGTCTCGGATGAAAAACTTCAGCCAATCACTGCACTAACACTTTGTATAATATCTATCTACTAATATCATCAAACAATATTGACCTTCATTTTTGCACATTATATTTAAGTTATTTTACACAATAAATTTAAGTTTAATTAAGATGAAAAATAATATAATTTAGAAATGTTCTATATTAATTAATCACAAATGATATATTAAAGATAAGATGATTGAATTGTACAAACTAACTATATGCATACATTTATTTTTTTAGGATAAAAGGCTTTAGCATCCATCAACCAATTACCCGTATTCCATTTAACGTAATATATCATTCCGACTATCAATCCAACCACGGAGCTCCCAAACCGAACCAAGTGCGCGATTCCTTATGTTGGACCTTCAGTTTGGCGTTGACCGGGGTCAATTTAACATTTAATATTTATATTTGGCACATTTGGAGCTTTTTTATAAACTTAGAGCACCTTTTTACCTTGTGTAACGAATAGCACAAATAACTAATGAAATAACTAAGCTACCCCTCTAAACCTAAAGGAATCCTTTTCTCACGATTTTTTTTTATATTTTTTTCGGGTTTTTTTTTTTGTTTTTTCCCCTATTTTGATAGTTGTTTTGCGAAAAACATTTGATTTTCATCGATTTTTCTCCGATTTTAATAGTTGTTTGGCAAAAAATTTAGATCCTGATAGTTGTTTCGAAAAAATGTTCGATTTTAATAGTTACTTTTGTAAGAAATTCGATTTTAATAGTTGGTCGACTCTTTTGCCTTAGTTTTTGTTTACAACGAAAATAATTTATGGGCAAATGGAGTTAGTATGACATTAGTTAAATGAAACTGAGGCTCAACAATAAGGACTGAAGGACATACAAAAAAGTCAAAAAAGAGTAGAAAAGTTTGAAACAAATTGATATTATCTACCTTTTCTTTATAAGTTTTCTCCAACGTAAAGACAAATAGTGCGGGGATCTACAATATGTGCTGTTGAGCACTTAGCATTTGAATTATGAACGTTTATATGCTAATTACTAGCTTCTCAATTATTGTAAGTTTTCTTAATAATCGAGATAATTTATTTTATTAAGGATATTATGTTATAAATAAAGTACAATACAGATAATAAAATAAGATAGAAACAAGATAGAGGGAGAAAGTATTATCTTATTGCATTCTTCAAGTGTACAAATACAATGTGTTGAAGTCCTAGTAATAAGCTTCTTCATAGAATGCTAATGGTCACATAACTAATGGATATACTTATTACATAATCAATATCTCTTAACCAAAAGACATCTATATTCATAACACTCCCCCTTAGATGTCTAATGATCAAGAACATGCCTCGTTAAAACCTTACTAGGAAAAACCTTATAGGATAAAATCCTAGTGAAGGAAAAAGAGTGCATCAATCCCAATATACGCATATAATGTTGCCTCATTAAAACCTTGATAGGAAAACCCGTTTTGGGACAAAACCTGGATCAAAGAAAAAGAGTACAACGCGTACGAACTCCCCCTCATGACCACATCATTTTACATCATTTAGTTGAAGTAGTCCTATACCTTGGATGATCTTTCGAACGTTGAGGTAGAGAGTAATT
The DNA here is from genome assembly GCA_003412495.2 of Echium plantagineum. Taxonomy (NCBI): domain Eukaryota; kingdom Viridiplantae; phylum Streptophyta; class Magnoliopsida; order Boraginales; family Boraginaceae; genus Echium; species Echium plantagineum. The sequence goes on along the minus strand of CM016561.1, from coordinate 34,081,266 downwards.
TAGTGATAACATTTTCCAAATTGTCACATGAATCGATGTAACATTCGTTATCCATAAAGAAGAACTTTGATGATATGTTTTGTTATATCCCATTTGATACATCCTTATTCGGTTGTGTCATACTTGCAAAATCATTTTCTCAATCAAGGTCAATGGGACCAATTTTCATAATTACAAAACACAAGTAATATGATCTTCTGGATCAATTTCATCAATCAAATGCATTCACAATTTTCTTCGTGTATTTAAAATTTATGCGTGTTAATATAATGTTTTATAAAACTCAATGAAATAGATCAACACCAAATATTCACTTTGTATGTGATCTTTCAACATATAACATATATATGCATATGCACAACCAGTTTTCCAATAAATTGAATATGTTCTACTGGAACAATCGCATATCTATTGTGCATTTAAATTCCTCTAAACTTTTGTATTGATAAATGGTGTACTATGTCTCAATATCTTAATTGGGATTTTGTATGACAAACAAAACATATCACTTCCTTAGTATATATATTATATGGTACTTCAGGACCAAATAATTCTTTTGTATTTTCTCTTCGTATTAATAATGCGCATTTATGCATATCTAGTGATATTATAACATTTAAGTTGCTCAATGAAACATATCAATAATATTTTGTAGCAAATTTGTTCTTCAATAAATTTACTACTTTTGGATGCTCTTCAGGAGTTCCAATAATACTTCTATTATCGCAAACTAGTTTCCTCATCTTTGCATGCAATACAATGTCATATAATATCATTCTTATAACCTTCTTTCGTTAATTAGTCACTAGGAAAATCTTCTGAACAAAAACCTAGTGGAAAAGGAGAGTTGTTTCTCCTTAGATATGCCTCAAGTAATTGTCTCATTAAAAACCTTACCAAGAAAAACCCAGTGGGAAAAAACTCGGTGAAGGGGAAAAAGAGTACAATGCATATCATGTCTCCCCCTGATGAAATCATCAGTATCATATCCAAATCATGTCATTATCACTTATGTTGTATGGTCGCACAATCATGTGTTCCTTTGTAAGATATACATTAGAATTGATTCTTCAAGACCAAATTCATATCTTTCGATCCTCAAGACCAAGTTGAATTAGCTTGTATACACCTTTACAAGGTATTTGATTCCAAACCCTTTTGTAGATAATTTTCTAGCAATTGGGAACTCTTCTAGAGTCACTGCACTATTTGTTCATGATAATTTAGTAATTGAGAACTCTTCTGAAATTTCTATAATTTAGAATCGGATCTTTAGTGATATCATGAATATTCAAGTTATCAACAAGAGTAATTATATAAGTATCAAATGAAGATACGTAAGATTCGCATCAACTCACACAAATTAACTCAAACGTTTGACCCCACATAATAAACAAACAAATATATCATATAATCACATTGCATGTAATAATACTGCAAAATAAAGCATATATGACATACTATCGATAAATTTATATATTCACGTGAAATTAAATAGAAAGACAATGCAAAAATGTCTAACAATGCAGTTCGAACTGTAATCCATCTTCCGGATGGCTTTCACTTTATTCAAGTATTTATCATATTAACTCAACTGAGTTAAGTTCCCGGGAACATAGATATGTGCTTCAAGCACCATAAATGTACAGATATATGCTTCACGCATCATACATCTCTTTACATGTTTTCATGTATATTTATTCTTAGCATGCTATAATATAAGTCGTATACGCATTTCAAGAGGATATATTTTGTTGCTACCAAACAAATACAACTTTAATACCCTTTATCAATAGGCGTGTTGTGACACCTTAGAAATCATTTAGTGCATCTGGGTACCAATACTTTGTGACAAAACTTACTTCAGTTATTTTCACAAGTACCCACCTAACACATATAATGCACTAATTTCATGTTTCATTAGACTTCATGTCTAAATTTCTCAATTTTATAGTGAGTTTAGCAATGCTCAATATAACTATAACCGTATCATATTTTCATAGACTTCAGATCTAGATTTCTCATCTTATACAATGAGTTTAGTTTACTCTTGATTGCGTCTTTTCTCTTTGGCCATTCATAAATATGTCTTTGCACTTAAAGACTTAAGATCCTCATATTGCTTGCATCATATGGAGTTTTTCATTTGTATGCAATATTTCTTGTCGACAATCTCGTTTTCTTTTCTCGTTCCACCATGTTCAGGATAATTGAGATCTCATTATATTCATGAATATTAGCATGTAAATGTCTTCCATACATTTGTAATATCTTTAACTTATTCATGAGATATATTCTCATCAACCTCTTCTGGAAGTGTTTATCTTCTAGACCATCATCAAATATTTATTATTTTAGCTTTCAAATGGTGGAACTATTCGATATATAATGGTTCTTCAGGAACCTTCACTCTAACTTGAGCTTTACAACTGGTATACAATTTCATTATTATTTTGAAGTCAGAAATTTGTTTGGTAGTGAACTTCTGGTTCATAAATGTCCTTTGAACTTCTTGATTATATTTATCCTTTGAACTTCTGGTTCATATTTATCTCTTGAACTTCCAGTTCATATTTACTCATTTTGATGATCATATGATATAAGGATATTTCAGTGTAATTTTCCAGTTGTATATAATCTCCCCCTCAATGTTGTAAAAACATTGATACATTACAGCGGAAAATTACTATTTCCGAGTATATATATGTCTATACCTTATAGGTATGATGAAAATTCGAAGTAATCATCCATCGTGCATATTGTTGAAATTATACGATGCACGGTCTAATTTCAAGGGTATTACATTTGGTTTCTGACGAAACCAACTATATAAGGGGAGTTGTATGATAACTTTTCGGCTTGATGCGGAACATGTGTAACTACACGTAGTATAACATTTCCCAACAACCAATTAAGGGTGTATGCATGTACTACAACATGCCCCCTAACAATCAACTGGGAGTTTACAACATGTAGCTCACAAAACTCTTTAAACTTGATAAATAAATTGATTCTCTAGTTAGCATTCAATTGAGTTTCATAATACTACTCTTCGCATCATACATGATCCGGGATGGTCTAACCGGTCATAAAAAATAACAAAGTTATCGTAAATCTCAAACTCCAGGTTTGATACGAATAGGTATATATCTCAAGTAATAATACATTAGCTTTTCGAGAGCCTTGAATTGACATTGTTACATTATTGTCAAATATTAGCTCTTCTGGAGCCTTTAATACATTTGTTATATTATTGAGAAATGCTAGCTCTTCGAGAGCCTTCAAATCAATTTTTGCTTATGTTATTGAAAACATTAGCTCTACTGGGGCCTTCTGTTGGAATTATGAGATGTTTGACACGTCATAATTAGTGCCCATTGAACAATTTGATTGTTCGAAGTGATTACTTATTTAAGGTTAAGTTCATACGTATATTATTTGTTTGACAATAATATACGAGCTGGGAATGAATTCGAAATACATTAGGGGTCTTGATGGTTTTACTAGGACCCGCTCATGATTTATATGATAGTAAAATACTTGTCGATATTTTATTAACATATGACTAATGTTATTTCGATCCTAGAAGGTCACACACAAACAATGCGCTTGATTTTCAATACGATTGAAACTTCCGGGTTAAAAGTGTAAACGTCAAAGAATAAAGGGGAGGAAATTCCAAAGTGGAATTTCCACCCCATTAACCGTCCAAAAATGATGCATAAGAATGCATTTGACTTTTTGAATTCAAATGCACTAATGCTAGTCTTGAATGGGAGCTTGAAAAAGGGGGAGGTTACATATGGATGTTAATGTGATTAACACCATATTAAGACCACATTTGATGACAATGTTTTTCATCTTTTTTGTACACTTTGTAAGACAAGAAAAAAAAAACAGAAAAAGAAAAATACTCCCTCCTTCCTCTAGTTTTTGGCCGAAAATATACACACAAACCAAGAGTATAAATCGTTTTTCTCTTGGTTCATTCTTGACATATACGCTTCAAGCTCTAGTTGCTTCAAGGGAGGAATCAATCACGCATTGGTGTGGACTAACTAGAGAGAGGAACGGACGTTGCTCTTCCGCTACGCACTCGATCACGCTCGAAGAGGTATACTCGAAACTCGTAGTTAAATGTGAATTTAGAACTTTGTATTCGATCGTTTATACGTTTTTGTATAATTTGATATGCAAAACATGTATAAAATCCCAACAGTGGTATCAGAGCCCGGTACATATGTTCTAATTCACTTTAAATGTCTTGAAATTTGATTTCATGAATTATAATATCATATGTGTATGTTTTGATATCATCAATTAAGGTTGTTGTGCATTATGTGTATTGTGCAATTATGTAATTGTTAAGGCCTGTAAATATTTTTCTAAAATTCTGTAAAAATATGTTTCGAACAGTAGACAAAATTTCGAGACCACTGTAATTTTTCTGGAATTGTTTCGATTTGTTAAGTGCTCGAAATAAATGTTTGAAACAGCCATATGTTCATCCGAACGGATTTGATATACCTTTCGTTTGAACAGTTTTAAGTGCTGTATATATTTTTATAGAATTCTGGAAAAATATTATTCAAACAGTACATTGAATTTCGAGTTTACTGTAATTTTTCTGGAATTGTTTCGATTTGTTAAGTGCTCGAAATAAATGTTTGAAACAGCCATATGTTCATTCGAACGGATTTGATATACCCTTCGTTTGAACAGTTTTAAAGGCTGTATATATTTTTATAAAATTCTGGAAAAATATAAATAAAATATTAGAGTCAATTTCGAGTTTACTGAAATTTTTCTGGAATTTTTTGGATTTCTTAAGTGCTCGAAATTGACATTTGAACAGTCATATGTTCACCCGAACGGATTTGATATACCATTCGGTTGAACAGTGTTTTAACGGCTGTATATATTTTTCTAAAATTCTGAAAAAAATATAAATCAAATACTAGAATGATTTTCGAGTCTACTGTAATTTTTCTGGATTTATTTGGATTTATTAAGTGCTCGAAAATGATTTTTGAATAGCCATGTGTTCATCCGAAAAGTTCGGAACACTATTCGGATGAACAGTGTTTTTCGGATGAACAGTGATTCCGATTTCACTGTTCACGAAACACTGTTCACGACTGTTCACATAATTAAAATGGTCCTAAAATTGTTTTGGATTTTGTTTTATTAATTATTGTGAATATTTTGGCTATTCTAGTATTTTGACTTTTGATTGTCAGAAGAAAATTAATTAAATTATTATAACTTGTATGATAATTTGATTAGATTTTAATGTTACAATATTTTAATTAATAGCACTAATATGATTAGTTGTTAATTTTATTTATATTGGTTATAAATAATATTAAATGCTTATTAATTAAAATTAAAGGCCTTAATTAATTATGTAAAACCTATGAGTTATTGATTTGGTTGTTACATTTGATGTACAATTTATTACATATATGTGTTATAATTGTGTGTACCTTATTTGACATCCTTACATGTTTTAATTGACTTAATTCATGTATTATATATATTTTGATATATTGGATGTTTTATTTTCATTGTGAATGAATGTTGGGATAAGTGATATGATCTGGTTTTTGAAATACAGTCTGCGTACTGTCTTTTATATGACGACTTGTGTCAAAAAGAAATATAGCCTGCGTGCTATTTTATGACGACTTGTGTCACTTTTATTTTATTATTTATTACATTGACCTGCGTGTCAATTATTTATCACCACGTGTGATTGTAATCAATAGAAGACGAAGCCACCGAAGGAACTGAAGGAGGACTGAAGACTTAGTTTAGAATTAAGTCTAGTTTTCTTTTCGGTTTTTAGATCATATCACTAATCCCATTTATTTGCGTTATAATTCTTAATTTTCATGCTCATATGATATATATTCTTGCTTGAGTGAATGTATATATGCATATATGATCATGATTATATATTTATAACTAATCCTACCTTAAGTCAAGTAATTTGCCATACCTGACCCTAAAGTCGGAATAAGACATACGTATGCATGGACCTGCCAGATTGGCAGACATGACATGTCCTATGACTTGATCCCGATGGAATAATCGAATGATTTCCGATTCAGAATCGGGCTTCGATTGTTCATTCTGACTTTCGTCAGTAGGCTCAGGTTACTTGAACAGTGATTCCCATAATCAGATTTGGGCCTGTTGGCAAAAGTTGTCACCAATGCAATCTTGTAAGATTTTTGGTGACACCGAGAATTATGCCCGGCATAAATGGTGATCATTCACCTACTCACATGATTGGTAGTCAAAATGTTGCGTGCTGCCGTTCGATTATTAATTATCTGAGTTCTCGGATACATTGTGTATTTTAGTAGGATTATGAACACATTGTATGAGTTCAAATATTTTGATATTTTGAATTATCACTATGACATGCTTATCTGAGTTATTTATTCGCCTTTTACCGCTGTAGTTATCATGTCTACGAACGATAAAAACTCTAAGTCTCTCCGCTCCGCTTTGGAGAAATGCAAACTTAATGGTGCTAATTTCCATGACTGGGCTCGCAACTTGAGAATTATTCTCAAGTCTGAGAGAACAGATTATGTGCTCACCACCAAACTTCCTGAGGTCGTTCCCACCGATGAGAATGAGTATTATGTCTATGAACAGCACATGAATGATGCTACAGATGTCCAGTGCTTAATGTTGGCCAACATGGAATCGAATCTTCAGATTCAATTCGAAGAGGTCAACGCTTACGATATGTACCGCCAGCTGGAAAATTTGTTCCAGCGGGAGGCACGCAATGAGAGATACGATACTGTTTGTGCTCTTGTTGACTGTAAGCTAGGCAATGGACAGCCAGCAAGTCCCCATGTCATCAAGATGATAGGGCTGGTCGAAAGACTGGCCTCATTGGGGGCACCCGTCTCTAAGGAGATGTCTGTGGATATCATTCTTAGGTCGCTGCCTGATTCCTTCAGTGGTTTTGTGTTGAACTTTAACATGCACCAATATGACAAGACGTTGTCTGAACTGCATGGTATGATCAACAATGCTGAACAAAACATTAAGAAGGCAAAAGGCACTTCTTCCTCTGTTCTGACCATTCAGAACAAGAAACAGTTCAAGAGGAAGAAAGGTGCCAAAGGCAAGACTAAGGTTGCCCCCCGTGCAACAGCTCCTACTCAAAAGGCATCCAAGAAGGATGCCAAAAGGGAAGACAAGTGTCATTATTGCGGAATAATTGGCCATTGGAAGAGAAACTGCAAGAAGTACCTGGCAGACAAGAAGAGTGGTTTGACCACTACTACTCCGCCAACAGGTATTCATGTTATAACTGATTTACCTTCTGATTCTAATTCTTGGGTGTTAGACACTGGATGTGGTACTCATATTTGTCGAAATATGCAGCACCTGCAGAATAGAAGGAAGCTCACAAGGGATGAAGTGGACCTACGAGTAGGCAATGGTGCAAAAGTTGTAGCTCTTGCTGTAGGAACACTGTCTTTAAATTTACCATCTGGATATTGTATTGTTTTGAATAATGTATTCTATGTTCCTACTTTATGTAGGAACATTATATCAATTTCCTTATTAAATTTGGATGGTTTTTCCGTTACTATTGATAAAAGTGGTTGTTTTATCTCTAAAAATGAAAATGTTTATTGTACTGCATCCCTGCAGAGTGGTCTCTATATCTTGGAAACAAGTGTAGAAACTTATAACATCAGTATGAAAAGGAACAAGCCCAATGACTTGAACCCGACATACTTATGGCATTGCAGACTCGGTCATATAAGTGACAAACGCATTAAAGAGCTCCATGACAATGGAATTCTTACGTCATCTGGTTTTGAATCTTATGACAAATGCGAGTCATGTCTTTTAGGAAAGATGACCAAGTCACCTTTCACTGGTACGAGTGAAAGGGCAAGTGATTTATTGGGAATCATACATACTGATATATGTGGCCCAATGAACACGCCCGCTAGAGGAGGTTTTCCATACTTCATTACCTTCACCGATGACTTCAGCAGATATGGTTACGTATATCTGTTGAAACATAAGAGTGAAGCCTTTGAAAAGTTCAAAGAATTTCAGAAAGAAGTAGAAAACCAACTCGGCAGGACAATCAAGATTCTTCGCTCCGACAGGGGAGGAGAATACTTGAGCCATGACTTCTTGCAACACCTAAGAGAATGTGGTATTGTATCACAACTCACACCTGCTGGTACACCACAACACAATGGTGTCTCCGAAAGGAGAAATCGAACCTTATTAGATATGGTTCGATCAATGATGAGCACATCAGAACTCCCAACTAGTTTTTGGGGTTATGCATTGGAAACTGCCGCTTCCACACTAAACAAATGTCCAACCAAATCAGCACCTAAGACCCCACATGAGATGTGGTTTGGGACTCTTCCCAAACTAGGGTACTTGAGGATTTGGGGATCCGAGGCCTATGTTAAGAAAGTTAACAAAGATAAGCTTGGACCTAAATCCGACAAGTGTTACTTCATTGGTTATCCTAAGGAAACCAAGGGATATTACTTTTATCTCAAACCCGAAAATAAGATTTTCGTGGCTCGTAATGGAACTTTCCTTGAGAAAGAATACATTACAAAGAGATATAAGAGTAATGAGACTCTTGAAATTGTTCAAGAGGGTGATGTAGCAGGTACTAGTACCTTAGCTGAATCACCTCAGGAGGTGGACCCTTCTTATGAAGAAGAGGTTCAACTCGATCCACGGGAAACCGTAGACGAGCCTGCTGATACTCAAAACATCCCTCGGAGATCCGAAAGGTCCCGTCAGGAACCCGATAGATGGTATGGGGAATTTTTCCTGATTGAAAGCGGGGAACCCTCAACTTATGAGGAAGCCATGAAACAACCTGATGCTGATGAATGGCTCCTAGCCATGCAATCCGAGATGGAATCAATGTACCATAATAAAGTATGGACATTGATTGATTTGCCGAGGGGTGATAGACCCATCGAATGCAAATGGGTATTTAAACGAAAGCTTGATAAAGATGGAAATGTCCATGTTTATAAGGCTCGACTTGTGGCTAAAGGTTTCAAACAGATTCATGGTATCGACTATGATGAAACTTTTTCTCCAGTCGTTAAGTTTAAATCCATTCGGATTATCTTAGCCATTGCCGCATACTACGATTATGAAATTTGGCAAATGGATGTGAAGACAGCTTTCCTTAACGGGAAACTAGAAGAGGATGTGTACATGACACAACCTCCTGGATTCACAAGCTCGAAAGAGCCTAAGAAAGTATGCAAACTTCAAAGATCTATTTATGGTCTGAAGCAAGCATCTAGGAGTTGGAATCTTCGCTTCAATGAATCAATCAAAGAGTTTGGATTCATTCGATGTGAAGAAGATTCTTGTGTATACAAGAAGGTTAGTGGGAGCAACATTGCATTTGTCGTGCTATATGTAGACGACATTCTTCTCATAGGAAACGACATACCCATGCTTGAATCAGTCAAGGCATGGTTGTGCAAATGTTTCTCTATGAAAGACCTAGGAGAGGCTCAGTACATTCTTGGAATTAAGATCCATAGGGAACGATCTAAGAGACTCATTGGACTGAGTCAAAACACTTATATTGATAAGGTATTACTTAGATTCCATATGGAAAATTCCAAGAAAGGTAATCTCCCTATGAGACATGGCATTTCTATTAGTCGTGCTGACAGTCCCACAGACAGCATCGAAATAGAGAAGATGAACAAGATCCCTTATGCCTCAGCCATAGGATCTATCATGTATGCCATGCTTTGTACACGACCTGACGTTTCTTACGCTTTGAGTGTAACAAGTCGTTATCAATCGTGTCCAGGACAAGAGCACTGGAAGGCCGTAAAGGCCGTTCTTAAGTATTTGAGAAATACTAAAGACATGTGTCTTGTCTATGGGGGAGATAAAGAGTTACAGGTTGTAGGCTACACCGATGCGAGCTTTCAAACCGACAAAGATGATTCTAGATCTCAGTCTGGTTATGTGTTTTGCATCAATGGTGGCGCAGTGTCTTGGTGCAGTAGCAAGCAAGGCACTGTGGCTGATTCTACGACAGAGGCAGAATATGTTGCAGCATCTGAAGCTGCAAAGGAAGCATGCTGGATCAAGAAGTTTGTGAGTGAGCTTGGTGTTGTACCTAGCATTGACGAGCCAGTAGTGTTATACTGTGATAACATTGGTGCAATTGCTCAAGCCAAGGAACCAAGATCACATCACCGCTCCAAGCATGTGCTCAGAAAGTATCACATCATTCGTGACATCACGGAACGAGGCGATGTGAGTGTATGCAAGATACATACAGACGATAACCTGGCCGACCCATTGACCAAACCTTTGCCTCAGAGCAAACATGACAAGCACGTATCTGGTGCAGGACTTAGATATATGCTTGAATGGCGTTAGGTTTAGTGGGAGCTGTATTGTCTGTATTTTGTCATAGTTTAGTCCTGATAAGATTATGTTGAATAATTGATTCAAATATATGTATGTTTATTTTCAGTTTTACTGTCTTTCATACATATATCTTTATTTTGATTCCATTGTTATCCATGGCTTCTAGAGAGGTCTTTGGGGTTGAGGATCCCAAATGAGAAACCCTCTACTAAGCCTAGAAGCAAGGGGATAACTTATCTCTGATCAAATGTTCACTGATTGGAATCGAACATTGTAATGATCAGCATGCACATGATTGTCTTGGTCACGTTTCTTAGACAAGAAAGGGAGTAAGTGTACTCTAGTCATGTACATGGGTATATATCTTGGAACTAGTCCAAGCTATGATACTGGATTCGACCGCCATGAGAACTTAGAAGATGACATATCTGTGTCCTAAGTGTTTCTCATCGAACTTATGTTAAATGGTGATTCTTAGACCTGTATGGCAGGAATGCGTTAGCATCAGACTTGCGTGTCTTGACTATGTAAATCGTCTCCTGTAGAAGGGAGGCTATAAAGGCATATGTTGGGCATACTTGGAACATGTTGGTACATTGGTTGTACATCAGAGGGGATTCGCACAAATCGGTTATGTCGATTGATTCATAAAATCTCGGTAGATTAATGGTGATTAAGATGGCCATCTCCAGTAGCAGTACTGGGTATCACATTAATTCTATGTATCCGAGACAGTACAGGTGCAAGAGTATGGTGACACATATCTTACCATAGCTTGACTGTGAGAATCGCGATGCGAAAGAATCACTTCACAAGTAATCGTCCAAGGGCAAGTGGGAGTGTTGGAATTATGAGATGTTTGACACGTCATAATTAGTGCCCATTGAACAATTTGATTGTTCGAAGTGATTACTTATTTAAGGTTAAGTTCATACGTATATTATTTGTTTGACAATAATATACGAGCTGGGAATGAATTCGAAATACATTAGGGGTCTTGATGGTTTTACTAGGACCCGCTCATGATTTATATGATAGTAAAATACTTGTCGATATTTTATTAACATATGACTAATGTTATTTCGATCCTAGAAGGTCACACACAAACAATGCGCTTGATTTTCAATACGATTGAAACTTCCGGGTTAAAAGTGTAAACGTCAAAGAATAAAGGGGAGGAAATTCCAAAGTGGAATTTCCACCCCATTAACCGTCCAAAAATGATGCATAAGAATGCATTTGACTTTTTGAATTCAAATGCACTAATGCTAGTCTTGAATGGGAGCTTGAAAAAGGGGGAGGTTACATATGGATGTTAATGTGATTAACACCATATTAAGACCACATTTGATGACAATGTTTTTCATCTTTTTTGTACACTTTGTAAGACAAGAAAAAAAAAACAGAAAAAGAAAAATACTCCCTCCTTCCTCTAGTTTTTGGCCGAAAATATACACACAAACCAAGAGTATAAATCGTTTTTCTCTTGGTTCATTCTTGACATATACGCTTCAAGCTCTAGTTGCTTCAAGGGAGGAATCAATCACACATTGGTGTGGACTAACTAGAGAGAGGAACGGACGTTGCTCTTCCGCTACGCACTCGATCACGCTCGAAGAGGTATACTCGAAACTCGTAGTTAAATGTGAATTTAGAACTTTGTATTCGATCGTTTATACGTTTTTGTATAATTTGATATGCAAAACATGTATAAAATCCCAACACCTTCAATAATTTTGTTACAATATTAGAAAATACTAGCTCTTCCGGATCCTTTAATTACATACAATTTTTCAATGTATAGGCTATGAATTTATTCAATTAAGTTGAGCGCGATCAATAATTTGTACATATAAAATTTATATGACAACAATTACCACTGCAGGGGTGTGATAATAAACTCTTATATATTTAACATCATCGGGTATATAAAAAAATCTCACAGCCATTTCAAAAGTAACAATGTTATTCAATATGTAAGGTACTTCTAGACCATTAATTGGTCGTATGCATTTCAAAAACAAAGCATGTATATTGAAGTGTATTATTCAACTTATATGAGTCATTTAGTGTCTTAAGTGATCCAATAAGGACTAGTATTCTTTCTAGTAATCACAAAATTTTCTTCGTATTTTGATACATGGCCAAGTCTTCTAGACTGATTGCTAGTGTAAACACTCGAAAATATTTTCGCAAGTCTCCTGGACTAATTGTGAATATCAAATAATCTAGAGACATTTTCATCACTCCAGGGATGAAATAACTGTTTTAATAATCATGTTATAGAATTTTCTTCCGGGCCTCGATATAAACATCACATTAATTTACTCATAAATTTCCGAGTGTAGATACTTAATAATCGTCTTCTAGACGAATTAATATGAATGACACGAGAAACATAGCACCAATAGTTGCGTAATATATCATCACTTCAAGGATGAAATAGTAGAAAGTATGGAGTAAATATTTTCACAAATCATCTAGATTTATTGTGAGTGTAAATAATTTAAAGATACTTTCATCTTTTCAGAGATGAAACATTTATTTTTGAACAATTATTTTCTAGAATATTCTTTTGTACCTCTAAATCAAGTTTATTTACTGACAAAATCTCCGAAATTTAGGTATTCGATAATCGTTTTCGGGACCGATTAATTTGCATAGAGATTATGTATAATAAATCGAACTGATATATTTAGATTATACATAATATGAAATTGGATACCATGTAATATAGTATGAGAATTACATGTACGACAACATATATAATTGGCACATATGTAACTAATTAATTTATCGATAAATCTCCCAGATTTAGGTATCACATTAATTTACCTATGAACCTTCAAGATTTAGGTATTTGATAATCGTCTTCCGGACGGAATATAATTATCACATTAATTTACCAATAAATCTTCGAGATTTAGGTGTTTGATAATCGTCTTCTGGACCGATTAATTATAACAAATTTGACATTGTTTTAGAACATACAGATGTAATATATGGACAAATATAAATTGTCATCTGGACAAATAAAAACAAATTGTCTCCTGGACAAATATAAACAAATTTCAATTACGACATAAAATTGTCTTCTGAGCAAATTATCTTCCGAACAAATATACATTGCCCTCTAGACAAATATAATAAAACTTCATTACGACAAATAATATAAATTTGGACAAAGAAAAATGAATTGTCTTCTGGAGAAATAAAAATGAATTATCCTCCGAATAAATATAATAAATACATACAAATTAAATTGTCTTCTGGACAAATATAAATTTTCTTCATGATAAAGTACCTTCAACAAATTAAATAGGTACAGCATATAAAAAAAACTTACTCCAATTTTATCTAGTAATACAAATCGAATATGGAAGACACTATAATATAAACAACTATACAAACCATAATATATGATATATTACAACATTGGAGAAACCCTCAATATAGATGAATAAAAACGATTTCGGTGCTGTATTATTACTTTCTTATGTCTGTATTGTAAATCAACCCACATTAGGTTCAGAACTTCTGGTTAAAATTTGCAAAGCAAATAATATATTTACATATGGTATAATATACATTTACGAAGCCAATAATCTGTGGCCTTACAAGTCTAGATATAACAATAATCTATTACTACGTATATAAAAATAGATTTGTTAAAAGTAGAGTATACCTCAGTTGATTAGAGATTCGTGGGATGTTTATGCATAATTGTTTTACCTTAATTGGTTAGAGACTCGTGCTGATAACGTGTTATAAATAAAGTACAATACAGATAATAAAATAAGATAGAAACAAGATAGAGGGAGAAAGTATTATCTTATTGCATTCTTCAAGTGTACAAATACAATGTGTTGAAGTCCTATTTATAAGCTTCTTCATAGAATGCTAATGGTCACATAACTAATGGATATACTTATTACATAATCAATATCTCTTAACCAAAAGACATCTATATTCATAACATATTAAATATTATTCTCTTACTCTCATTTAAATTGGAGATAACATTAAGATGATTTCAAAGCCAAAGTTTAAAAACTAAAAAGTCAACAAACATTTATTACATTTATTAATGATAAAATAAGAAATATAGTGAAAAAGCACATTAAAATTTATAAACAGTATGATAAAGAACACAATCATTCTAGTCTAATAATTTTTATAATAAAACAAAAGTTATTAGATTAGAATGATTGTATTTTTTATCGTATTGTACGTTAAATTCTTATTTGTCTAAAACTAAGAAGCCAATGTCTAAAAATTGAAAAGCCAATAAATGCCTACTATTATATGATGAATTCGTATTTTGTCTTTCACTAAAGCTTCAAATCTGTTTTTGTAAGGGGAAAATCCCATAATGACCAGTTTGGGTAGTTTAAGGGGCAACTAACCCGACTTTAAAAGTTTGGGGCAAACTAACTTAAAGTTCATGAAATTTAAATGAATTCCAAATTTAATTTTTTATTAAATACCTATTTTATTAAAAATCAAGTTTGTGAAAATTTCATTGAAAAGAAAATTAGATGAGGACACAACTAAAAGTATTATAATCTAATTAAAAATCAATAGATTATTTTAAAAATCGAGTTTGTGAAGTTGTTATAGGAGATGAGTCAATGAGGTCATTCGTGCTTAAAATAATTAATTCCCTAGGCCCTATTAATAACTTTGAGTTGTGAATAAATTAAAAGTCAGTATGCTTTAGGAGCTACTACTGATTTTATTTTGCTCTCTAGAACAAGAAATACGAAAGCAAGATGAACGAACCTCCCAAATATGCTTATCCTTACCCTCCCCAAGGTACATATATTTCCTCTTAATTTCTTCTTTTATCTAAATTTAGAATTAAATAATTTATATTATTGGTGCATCAAAACTGTTACTATATTATATATAGTTGAAAATTATAAAGTTCCAACTTACAATATATATATATATATATATATATATATATATATATAATCCAAATTTTGAAATTTGAAAGTTGGACTATTAAATTATAAACAAGATATTTACATATATATAGTCTAAATTGGGTGAGATTTATTTCAATAAGAACTATTACTTAAATTCATTACATATAATATTGATGAGATGATAAATTTGCCTAAATCTAAAATTAAGTTTAAGAATTATTTCCAATGGGTGGTTAATTGAGCCACATATATACTTTGTTCTAAGTATATTATATACTCCTAGTTAGTAATTTTGTTTTTACTTTACTCCCTAATATATGTTTTGCAATATTCTAGGAGGCCAGATCTCAAATATGTAGGCTTTTTTTTTTTTTTTTTTGTAAATTAGCGATGAGGTGAGTATCGAACCCAGGACCTTCTGGTCACTGGCAAGAGCCTTTTCCACTAGACTATTCAATTAACTCAAATATGTAGGCTTTTAGTTTATTTGGCTAAACTTCGTATAGTTATTTAAACTTATGCAAACATGTCATAGAATCATCTAAATTTTTAACCTTCGTGTAGGTATATGAATATGTGAAATTGTGAGCCTCATCACTATAGACTATAGTAGATTTGATGAATCTAACTGTCATCAACATTTGGAATAATTTAACAACAACATAGAACTGAAAGTGAAAACGTTCACAATAATAATTTGGTTCAATGTCACGAAAGCACTTATGTCTGGGAGCAGTCTGTCCAACGAAAAAATCCGATATATGAAAAGATATTACAAGATAAAACTTATACAAATACCCACATTCTTCATTGCACTACTCAAAGCTTTTCCACTAGTATTCCTACTTTGGAATTTCTGTCTCTGTTAACATCCTCCCAATGTCAACACTAGAGAGTGCAATAGAATAAGTCAAGACATCTTGCTCTAGTGGCAAACATGCTGACACCTTTAGTGGAGGTCTCGGGTTCGAGCCCTCTTGCTAACAAGGAAGTGATCAGAGAGAAGAATTTCTCTCACTAGTTTGATGTTAGTCGCCTCTTTCTTTGAATTTACGAGTTTTCGAATTGTACTAATATTTGGTGATTGTAATGGATTATTCGTATTAATAAAATCAAAGGCTAACCCTTTTTATAAAAAAAAAAAGAGTGCAATGAAATAAAACAACTCAAGATTGTTATATTGCAGAGATACAACTGATAAATAGTTAAGAGCAAATGAACAAAGACTCTTAACACAAGAAGCT
>CM016561.1:33964554-34064554 GCA_003412495.2 Echium plantagineum | reverse complement strand
CGGTCCGGGCCGGTCCCGGTTCTCTATATCCTGGGAGCCGGCCCGTTAAGATAATCGGGTACCCGAGAACCGGCCCGATATGCTATCGGTTATAAAATGGTTCCCGGAACCGGCCCGCCAGATTATCGGGCGGGTACCCGAACCGCCCGTTAAGAAATTGGACCTAGTACAAAAATAAAATTAAAATGCCAGAAAATCCTAAAATATCCAAAATATCCAACAACATAGTATCCAAATTAACCGACATAGTATCCAGATTAACCAACAAAGTATCCAAATTATCCAGAAAGTACCAAATATCCAAGAAAGTAACCAAATATCCAAGAACTGAATAAGGGGCAGTTTAATACATTTTCAAGCCTCAGAACACTTTCATCATAGGCTAAGGCAATTAAGAAACCAGACTTGAAGTTGTCGAAGCTGCAGTTGGTGCTTCTTCACCGAAATGAAACTGTAGGGGCTCGTCTTCTGGAACTTCAAGCTACATTATAATACAAGTGATAACGATTCGTGAATAAACGACTATGAAATAAACTAGTGAACAAAAAAAAAGTGAACAAAAATAAAGAATACTTACAATACTTTGTTGAGACCCTTTTTTAAGACCGTAGATCTCTTTCACCCAATCGCCTCCACATATTAGCATTTCAACGGTCTTAGTTTTCATTGAAGCTCTTTTAGGATCGATGACCCTCTTTCCCGCACTGAACGTCGCTTCCGAAGCAACTGTAGTAACAGGAACAGAGAGGATGTCCTTTGCCAACTTACTAAGAATGGGGAATTTAGCTTCATTACCCATCCACCATGTTAAAACATCAAACTTAGTTCCTGGAGGTACTTTCAAGGGAGCCTCTTCAAGATAATACTCGAGATCACTTTTTGAAGAGTTAAGTCCCTCGACACTTTCCAAATACATCTCAAAGCTTCTCTTCCCCAATCCAGAACAAGAATTAGAGGCTTCTTGAGTATTTTGAACTGTTTGGCCATCAGTTTTTTTGTATGTTTCTTGATAGATATTAAACAGCGAGGCTAAGTCGTTTGCCAACTCCTTCTCATAAATTTCTGCCTCAACAGTGTTGGGATACAAGAATGCATACACCCATTTGATGAAAATCATTTTATACCTATTATTAAATAACAAGGCCTCAGATTTTGTCATGTCATCATTGGCAGTTTGGCAGAAATAGAGAAGGCAGCAAACAACAAACAAGGCAGAAATAGAGAAGGCAGACAGGCAGTAGGCAGCAGAGCACAAGAGCCTCAGAACAATGTCATCATTGGCAATGCAACAGATCAGCAAAATAGGCAGCAAAATAGGCAGCAAACAAGGCAGCAGATCAGCAAAATAGGCAGCAAAATAGGCAGCAGAACAGTGTCATCATTGGCAAAATAGGCAGCAATAATATCAGCCTCAGAACAGTGTCATCATTGGCAAAATAGGCAGCAATCAAGGCAGCCTCAGAACAGTGTCATCATTGGCAAAATAGGCAGCAATCAAGGCAGCAAAATAGGCAGCAATAATATGCAGCAAACCACAAATTAGGCAGCAAAATAGACAGCAATAATATGCAGTAAAATAGGCAGCAGACCAGTAACTAAATAGGCAGCAGTATGAGTAAGTAAAATAGGCAGCAGACCAGTAACTAAATAGGCAGCAGTATCACTGTATCAGTAAGTAAAATAGGCAGCAAAGCAGTAAGTAAATAGGCAGCAATATACCTCGGATCGAGAACAGCGCCAATTGATATCAAAGTATTGGATTGTGCCCAATACTTATCATACTTCAGTTTCATTTCCCTTGCAAGTATTTGGAGGTTTTGATTTTCAGAGTACAGACTGTGTTTATCAAGAAGCACCTTAACCCGATAAAGCTCAGCCAAGAACATGTTGACAGTAGGGTAGGAGGTTCCACTTATAAGCGCCGTAACATCAGCAAACACCTCTAAAAATTGACAAATATCAGAGATATTTTGCCAATCATTAGCATCAGGAACATAGTGCATAAATGCACCATTTTCCTCGGCGTATCGAGGCCATACATCTTTATAGTGACAAGCAGTGGAGCAGGCCTAGTCATGTCTTAACTTTTTTAGAATGCTTTGTCCATTGTTTTAACGTATTATTTAAGATAAATTTTCCGGGGTTTTTATGTCATTTTTTTTTCACCATATTTGTTGTTTTATCGTTAATAAAGTAGTACATTTTTATCAAATTTATTAATGTCCCAATACAAAATTTGTGAGTTTCGAAAGGTAATTAGTGATTACTTCAAGACTTTATATATTATTTGAACATGATTTTACATTTCAAGACATGATTTTAAATTTATTTTATTAGTACTTCAATTAAATTGATAAAAAAAGTAGTATTTTATATTCTTAATAAAATGGATTATTGTTAAACAATATATTATAAAAATGGAGGAAACATGAATTAGGTGACAATTAAAATTAAGCATAGTATTTTTTTTGTTCAAAGATTTTTTAAAATGTACAAAGTTGACCACTAATATACTTATTGTGCGCCCGCCAAGAGGGAAGTAAAGGGGACACCAACTACTTCTAATAAACTGGATCTTTAGCCAACTCATTTGCCAGCAACGATTATAATGTAGACAAGACTGATAATTACTAACTTCAATCCGAAAAGAATGATTGTTTAAATATTTTAAAAGGGTAAATGGCATCAAAGATCGCTGACATTATCTAATATTTCCAATTCGATCACCCTCATTTAAAAGTGTCTATATTGGATCACTGAACTGAATTTTTTTTGTCAAATTTAGTAACTGGGCCATTTTAAAAGATTTTGGGTGCACTTTGTAAGTTTTTAGCAAGGGTAATTTTGTCCCTTCATATTTATAGACATTTAATCCTCGTTTTTTTTAACTTTTTTCTAATTTTTTTTTAAAATTTTTTTCTAAAATTTTAAAAAAAAAAAATTTTAATTTTTTTAATTTTTTTTGAAACTTTTTTTTAAAATTTTTATTTTTTTAATCTTTTTTTTACTATTTTTTTAGTCTTTTTAATTTTTGTTTTTGTTTTTTTTTTTTAATTTTTTATAATTTTTTTTTCCTTTTTCCCATTTTTTTAGAAAAATAAAAAATAAAAAAAAGTTAAATCTTTTTTAAAAAAAAAGTTAAAAAAAACGAGGATTAAATGTCTATAAATATGAAGGGACAAAATTACCCTTGCTAAAAACTTACAAAATGCACCCAAAATATTTTAAAACGGCCCAGTTACTAAATTTGACCCAAAAAATTCAGTTCAGTGATTCAATATAGGCACTTTTAAATGAGGGTTATCGAATTGGAAATATTAGATAATGTCAGTGATCATTGATGCCATTTGCCCATTTTAAAATTATTAAAAAAAGTAAATTTTTATATAAGTTAAAACAGAAACATAAATCAAAGTAAAATACATCATTTCTTTCCTTAATACCCTTAATTACATAAAAAAAACTCAATCAAAAGTAATTACATGAGGGTGTATTAGTGATTGACTCACGGATATTTATGTAGTTCATTGAGGGTAGTGCTGGAAACGAGCCGAGTCGGTCCGGGTAGTGGAGTACCCCACCCTACTCCTTAAGATAACGAGCCGGGTGTAAACGAGTCGGGTAATTTTGCGAGCATAACTTTAGTACCCCTACCCTACTCCTTAAGATAACGAGTCGGGTAGTAACGAGTCGGGTAGTGTAATTATTCGGGTCTACTCCTTTATTACCCGGCTCCTTAAGGCAAAATGACAAAAGAAAAACTTATTTTTAATAAAAATGAATATATTGTTATATTTTGGCACATTAGTAAATTACATAAGCCTTAATTACTTGAAATATTGCTAATAAAGTTTACAAAACTTAATAATAAATAATATTTGAACACACATATTAAATTAATTAATTAATTTGGTAGTTTGTTAAGGAGCCGGGTAATTATCGAGCGAGTCGGGTATTTCAACGAGCACAACCTTGTACCCTTACCCTACTCCTTAACTAACGAGCGGTCTATTGAGTCGAGTACTTGAGCCGAGTGCTCGAGCGGGTAACGGGTTACCCGACTCGTTTCCAGCACTAATTGAGGGTATAGAGGTCATTGTGAGAATGTTTTAATATCTTCTTATTTTGTGTGAAAACTCTAAAAGACCACACTTTTTGTAGTGGAGGTAGTATCCATTTGTTAGACAGATTGATGAAATCCTTTTTTCTCGATTTGATTTTAGGTTTGATAATGCAGCCAACCTCGATTTGTATCTTCATTGATATGTTTTTTGCAGGTCTTTGTTAGACAATGCCAATCGATACCAGGTCGAGGGCTTGGCAGGAACTTTTTAGTGACTATGTGTTAGGACGCACTAGTATTTTCTAGAGAACTATTTAGTCTTCCTTATGTCCATATCAGTTTTTATTCACTCCGTTTTGTAGTAGTGCTTTCTATATGTTTGATCCAAATTTTAGTATCTTTTGGCAAAAATATAGTGGGAGAAATATATTTCTACCTCTATGAACATTTGTTTGTGGACAACTCTTACCTATCAAAAGAAAGAGTATTGTATTTAGGGTTAATGCCACCAAAGATCACTGAAAGTATCTAATATTTTTAGGTCGATCACCCTCATTTTAAATGGACCATGTTAGATCACCTAACGGCATTTTTTTTGAAAAACTTCGTCACTGGGCCGTTTTGAAAGATTTTTGGGTGCATTTTGTAAGTTGAAAAACCTTACCCTCGCTAAAAACTTATAAAATGCACCCAAAATCTTTCAAAACGGTCCAGTGACCAAGTTTTCCCAAAAAATGCAGTTTAGTGATCTAACATGGTCCATGTAAAATGAGGGTGATCGACTTGAAAATATTAGATACTTTCAGTGATCTTTGGTGCCATTAACCCTTGTATTTAAGTATATTTTATGTGCAATAATTAATTTAAATGTGATGTTGTTTACATATTTTGTTATGAATATTATAATTTCAATTTTAGTTAAAGTTATGTGTTACTATATATTAATGAAGGTTGTATAAATTAATTAAATTTTTATCATTATGAAAGAAATCATATATTATGGTTAGAATTTACATGTCATATAGCAAAATTTACATATACTATAATAATCTCTAGATAAAACATATGCTATGTATGTTACTATGTTTATAATTCTTACATTTTATTTCCATCTTAATCTCTTAACCTGTATTTTTAGGATACATTTTAAAAAAATTGATTTTAAAATAATCTCTAACAAGTGACAGCTATAAAACTGAAAGTGACAAGTGACAGATATTTTGAGCTTGGATGGGTTAGTCTGGTAGGGATGGAGAAAGGAAACAAGAAAATCCAAGGATCCTACATTTTTGTATTCCTTTTTAAAAAATAGTAAGTAGACATCCATGTATGACTTTTCCAAGAAAAAAGCGAAATCTCTTTCACATTTTTTTCGTTTTGTATAATATAATTAAAAAATTATTCATCATTAAAACATTTTTGGATATGTTTAGATTGGGGTAAATTAGAGGGAATTTTTTTTAAAAGAATTTATCTTTGAGGGGAAGAAAATCGGAGGGAGCCAGAGAAAATATTTGAGGGAAGATATAACTAAATAAGTGATTCTTCTCCAATCTTCGAGAATTTGGGGGAGAAAATATGGGGGGAACGAGGGATAATGGGATGAATTAGTGGTAACAAACTGTCCTCATGTGTTTGGATTGGGTGAATAGGGGGAGTGGGAGAGAATCTAATTTTTTTGTTTTTTTTGTTTAGGTACCTTATAAATTTCTACCATAGGAATCTATTCCCACTGATCCACTCTCATTACTCTTCATTTTCTCAAAATCTCTCTCCCCAAATCCAAGAGTATTTATGTAGAATAGAATATTTAACATTTAAATTTTTTAATCCCACAGATTCTCCTAGCTCAAGATTATGGTATCCAAACAATAATAAAATATATTTTCCCTGATTCTCCCTAATTCTCTTCTCTTATGACAATTTTAAAGAATTCTCCTTCCCTGATTCACCCCAATCCAAATACACCTACGTAGAAATAAATTTAGTTTCAAACATAATAAAATATTAAATTCTATGATTCTCCTCAAAACAAACACACATAAATAAAATAAAATGACAAGAGCGGACTCTTATTGAAAGGTTCTATTCAAAAGCTTGACTCATTGCAGTAGATTAAATTGAGGCAAACATTATATTAAACTCGAATTATTTGAGTAAAAACTTGAACTCAAATCAAGTGAAATATTGAACTTTATCAAATTTGACCTTTAATCAAATTCGACTTGATATTAAACTAAAACGCATATATCCCTCCATCCAAAAATGTTAGGGATGTTTCACTACAAAATTCATATCAGATTTCTTCCTTATCATTACTTTTTCAATCATTCTCATATCTCACGATTTTGTCAAATTCATATTTTTATACAACATTTCTTTGGTGTTTTCTTCTCAAACGATAGATATTACAGATATTAATGCGATAGAAAATACATTTCATTCCTCTGTTTTTTTAAGATAGTTTTTTTACTTTTCACGGTCAACGACACAAATATCTCTAATTCTATTCGTGTAAAAATTATAAAAGTTAATATTTCAAAAATATAGATTGTTACAAATCTAACAAGATCCAACATGACTATATTTATCGACTAATAAAAATTAATAGTCAAAGTTTTCAAAGTTTAACTACACGGATTCCAAACAATAGCTTAAAAAAACAGAGGAAGTAACACTAAATACGTTCGAAACTAAACAAAATGAAAATCTTAACTTCAAATAAGCAGCTTGCTCTTCACTAACTGTTTCAATGAATTTTCTACAAAGAAGAAATCAAAACCTAAGACCATCGAACCTAAGACCTTTTACAATGACGCTCAGGACGGTATCACTAGACTAGAAGCTTTGGATTACAACATATGTTTCGAAGTCGATAATTATATATAAATAATTTACTTTTTCACAATATATAATTAATTGCTTACAACACCAATAACTTTTTAATCTTATTTTCTTCTTTTTATCCCTAATTGATATTGGTAGCATTTTTGTTGTTTCGGTGTGATATTATGAGATTATCATATAATTAACAAAACATACATTTTATCTCTTAACAATAATCTATTTGAAGACAAAAAAATACTCCCTCTGTCCCTAAAAGATTATCACATTTTGACTTTTGGTAGTCAACAAAACACGATTTAAAACATAAGTATCTATTATTCTATATTAGAAAAATTATAAAAAGTTAATATTTCAAAAATATATATTGAGACGAATCTAACAAGGTCCCACAAGACTATATTATTTGTTATAGTTTAATGGGAATTCATGATCGAATTTTGTAATATTTGACTAACAAAAGTCAAAATATGACAATCTTTTAGGGACGGAGGGAGTATTAGATTTTTAAATTTTAGAACATGGGATGATCGGAATGAGGTGGTATTTACTATTACTCGTCTCATTTGGATGCCTAGTGAAATTAAAAGGTACGAGTCTTGACTCTTGAGTGAACAAGGCGATAACATACAAGGCCCATTTAAGTTGGTAGATATTTAACAAAGTTCCGGACATAGATTAAATGATAAAAATTTGTGATAAATAGCATCAGGTATTATTGTCCTTTTTGTATAATATGGGTTTGACCGTTTGAGTATTTAATGGGGCCGAATCTGATGTAAAGGTGGTTAACGGACAACCTCAAGTCCTTTGATCATCTGACGCACATCCCGCAATTTACCTCCTCACGACTCTTCAGGGCACGAGCAAAAAAGCCGCTAAGGTTGGTGTTCAATTTTTTCTTGAGAATTTTAAAGATCTTCCTCCTGAGTTGGAAAAAATCTATGAGATACGTTGATGAACTTTTCAACTAGCTAATAAAGAAATAAATTAATCAGGCATTCATGACTCATGAGTCCTTAAAGACGAGCTCCCATAATCCAAGTAAAGATAAAATAATTACACGCACGTTTCACTCGATTGAACTTTAATATGGCTTCATAAAGGCTTGATAATTGCAAGCCAGGACCCTAGAGGAATAAATCTTGGCATAACAATTCAAAATAATTATCTTTTTCATATATTAAAGTAAATTTTTAGTTTTTAATTACTCTTTAATTATATTAATGAATTTTTTAATAAATTATCGTTATAAAATTACTTTAAAAGATGAATCCAATTATATAAATTTTAAATATTTTAGAATAATTAATAATTAGTAATTGATGTCAAAAGTTAATTTTAAGAAGTCAAAATTCAATTATTTTGGATTGGAGGGATTATTTTAAAACTTTTCCCTGCGAACTCGTTAACACTTGTGACGTTTTAGAACGTTCCGTTTGATTGATAAAAATAAAAAGGGCTAACGACTGCATCAATCACCTATGTGTACAAAATGTTACATATCCATCATGGCATCACGCCATCACTTATGTTTTAAAATATCAGTGTCAATCATTTATCTTTAAAAATGTTTTAGTCTATATATCATCCCTTATGTTAATATATTGTTAGGATTAACACGTGGTAAATCTCAATTTGAGGTACGTTAATTTTTATAAAAGAACTTTATTGTCCCAAACTATATTTGATGAGATGACAACATATCCATATTGAAACCTTATATGCCCCTTATATTTGTTATATTTGACGGCATATTAAGAGATGGTATATTAAGAGAATAGGTGATAAAATGAAACATTTTAAAAATAAGTCATTACAATGACCTCTCATTACATATAGATCATAAGAGATTTAATGAAAACTAGCATAGATAATTGTTGCATCTACTAGCCCAAAATAAAATAGAGAAGTCAATTACTATGACATTTGTGTAGAGTTCATGTATACCACTAAATATCAAGTAAGGTAATATTCATCTTAAAGTATGTTTAAAGGGGGAGAGAGTTCGAAGTTTTTAGTTTTTTTATTCATTAATCAAATTATTTATGACGCAACAAATTTTATTTGTAAAACTTATACTATTATCCATAAGTTGATAGTCCATTTTACTTTGGAATATTTCTTAGCACAATCGATCACTCATGTTTCATACTCTTATCATTTGAATATTTATACTTCGTTTTAACTTTTTTGATCACTCATGTTTCACTTACGTCTCAGTTGGTTTCTGGATTAACTTTTCCGTTAAACTCAATTTTAACCAAACTGATCCTTAAATCGGAAGGTTTTTAAATTATGACGATTTCAAGTTAATTGACTATTTTACCCCTTTCGAATTAGGGACCTATTTGGCTAAAAACTGAGTTTAACAGCAAAATTTATCCACAAACCAACTGAGACATGATATATTAAAACATGAATGATCAAAAATATTAAAATGAAACATGTGTGATCGAATAATGCACGTTATATAACATAAGTGATCCACGGTCATTAACCCTACTTTTTACTTTTACAAATAAATAATTAAAGATGGTATAGTTTATAAATAAGATTTAAATAATCAAGATTCCAAAATGCAACTTCAGGCAACCGATTATATCAAGAAAAAAGCAAGGCAAGATGATAAAATATAAAATATGGAGCAAGCCAATATTGATTAAATAATGACTCTTAAAGTAAACATTGGTGGCTTGCATCTAGCAAGTTTAGGTAGAGTTACGTTAGTGTAATGTATCATGTATGAGTAACTTTCAACTAAATATATAATCTTAAAGAAAAGCAATACACGATTAGGGTCTTTTGGAAACTCAAAATTTATTTATTTATTTTTGGTGTTGATAAATTTTGGTTTCGGATGGTTTATTTCTCACTTGTATTTTATTTTTAATAAATTTAGATGAATTTGTAAAATGGTTTTGAATCATCCAATTAAATTTAGATTTATATGAACAAACCTAATAGTCATTGACATCAAATAATAAAATTACCAAATGCCAATCTCTACATTTTAATTTGATCCTTACAAGACGTGAGACTTGAGAGTAGGCAACCCACAGAGGGTGAGGGTTGTGGGGGGTGGATTGGGTGGGTGTTGGATTATGGAAAATGTTAGAGGATGAGGGTTGTTCTAAAGTAACCGGTAACCGAACTGGTTCCAGCCGGTTTCGGTCCGGTTCTGAAATGCTACCCGAAAACAGTTTTGATCCAGTCCATCTTCGGTCCGGTTCCGAATGGACCTGAATAGGAACCGGTCCGGTCCCGGATTAGTAGAAAACCAGACCGAACCGGACCAGTAGCAACAGTATAGGCATTTATATATGAAATTATAAAAAAAAGCCCTGGAACAAAACGTGAAAGTTGAACAAAAAAACTCGATTTAAGACTTTAAATTGACGGAATGACCAATTTTATACACCATAACAAATATCAGTGATCGAAACAGGTGAAAGTGAAACTAGGGTAATCGAACTCAAAATTTGAAGGAACATGAGTGATCTTTATTTGTGTCATTTCTCCTTCTTATAATTATAGGATTTTGATTTTTACACTCCAAACATTGATTACTACACTCTATTTTTTCAATTTTACCATTGAATTTACTTTATAAAACTCATCAAAAATGATAAAATGAGTATGGTTACTAAATTTGGAGTGTGAAAATCAAAGGCCTAATTACAAAGCTTAATTTCTTATTGCCCCTCTATTTTACAGTAAATTTAAAGCGCCACATAATACCATTGTATTGGTGAAGTTTGCTTGCCCATCAATCTCATATTGCTTGGGTTTAATCCATCATCTAACATATGTTACATGCGTTCGCACAGGAAAGCGTTTTATTCCACTACTACATTTTTAAAATAACACAACGGTTAAAAAGTATCTAGTGCATCGCCTTTCTCGTGACCGTTGCAATTGATAGAGCTAATGCAATACTATTGACATGAATATTGCAATAGATGTTCTAATGCAACGGCTTATTTAAAGCCGTTACTTTAGGCCTGACTAATGTAACACTTTTTTAAAACCGTTGCATAAAGCTGTAATTATTAAATTTTTGCGCCAAAATTTCCCTCTTAAATTTTCATTCTAAGTTATTTTCATAGTAAAAAAGTAAATAAAATAATTATTAAAATACTAAAAGAATAAACGGGCCAACTTAGGCAGCAATTAAATCACACAACTCTACTCATTAAACATTTAACACTCACACCTCTCATTAAACTAAACCCAAAACTCCTCACCTACCCGCTACCAAGCTCCCGCCTGTGTTCAAGGTAATCACACAAACACACGATTATTGATAATCTATTCGGATTACATATTGATCGATTTGCAAAACAAATCAGCTCCCGCCTTTGTTCTATTTTCATATTCTAACATCTAGTACATGTTTTATTATCAAACACACTTCATCTGCTCGGTAAAAGTAAAATTGGAAGAATTTTGTATCATAATTTTTTTTAGCCCAAGAAATAAATGAGTTTAAACATACAATTGAAATAATTTTATATATTTATTGTAATATATAACCTCAAATGAGTGACAATATCCCCAATTAAGCAGTACTATTATCACTTCTTTCTCTATGTATTCTTAATCCCATGTACCTGCAACAAATTAAAAGCAAAATAAACATGGCATCAACAAAGCCCAAACTGAAATGACAAATTTACCCTTATATAAGGAACAATACCTTCCAAGCATCATAACTGTTGCTTGAGGATTAGTACCAGGAGAATAATCAAATGTTGATCCATCAATAACTCTCAAAGCATCAATACCAATAACCTTATAATCATGATCAACCACCCTTCCAACTAAACATCCTCCATGAAAGTGCCAAATTGTAGTCACAGTGTCCTTACAAAATTGTCCCAAATTAATTGTCCCATTTGTATGCTTAGGCAACAAATTTACCGGCGCGCTTTCGGTACCATTAAGGAGTGTTTGAAATGTTGTGTCACTTGACCTAAACTTGGAGAAGGCTCTTGATTCAACAACTTGTCCAATCAATGTTATACCATCAACACATCTTTGAAGGTCTAATGGATCTTGGAAATAATTGAATGTGACTGAAGGGTTATTGTTAATGTCTTTATCTACTAGTTCTAAGTGGCCACTAGAAATTGGTCCCATAATTTTCTCTAAAATCACCCCTCCTCTGAAAGCACCATCCTCTAGTTTGCTCATTTTTTCAATAGCAATGGCTATTGCTTCTGGGGTTCTTTGCTTTGGTGGCACCGTCGAAAGCTG
The DNA here is from genome assembly GCA_003412495.2 of Echium plantagineum. Classification (NCBI taxonomy): domain Eukaryota; kingdom Viridiplantae; phylum Streptophyta; class Magnoliopsida; order Boraginales; family Boraginaceae; genus Echium; species Echium plantagineum. The sequence continues at coordinate 34,052,388 of CM016561.1, read as the reverse complement.
ACCTATCTGCAATTTAAAACATGAATGTCAACATGACTGATTGGTTAACCACTTCAACAAACCGTGTTACTACACACGTGAATACTAATCGAATGATATTTAATTTGATTAACCTTGGGTGAGAGAATCCCATAATCCCTTGTGGAGGGGGTTGCAGCAAATCGAGCCCCACATGCAGCTTCGATATAACTACCGGACTGAGTAATCCCGACAACCTGAATTAATGAAACCTCAACCGGGACTGGAGATGGAACAAAAATGGCATTCATGGGGTTATCTTTCATACTTTGACCAACAAAGGGCTGGTCTAATATTACTGAAATATTGTGAGATTTGAGGTGATCAGCTGGACCTATACCACTCAACATCAGAAGCTGTGGACTTCCTAATGCACCAGCTGATACAATGATTTCATTCTTTGGTCCATTCTTTAAATATGCCCTATGTTCTGTTCCATTAGCATCCTTGAACACAACCCCTTGTGCCATTGGCTTTGATGTTCCTGAACAAATAAAAACATTCGCAGATCAACATGAACGTGTCTTAATGCCTTTGAACTGACTCTTGTCCTAGCGCAGAAGATGGGTAGTATAGTATGCATCCTTAGTCCTTACCAGTAACGAAGCTACTTATGTTCGTACACGTTCAGTCGAACATGCACTTTTAAAAAGATATTTACATATAATTGAAAATACTGAAGTGTTTTGAACAGGCACTACAAAATTATGCCGATTTCGAACATGCACTTTGAAACACCTAGATCCGTTACTGATCCTTACCCCTGGATAACAGAGAGGATGTTCTCGAATTCACGCAACAAATGAAAACATTTGTTAAAAATTAAACAAATATTCTTGATGAGGATCACTTACCATTGGTTGAGAACAGAATTTTTTGAACAGTGGCATACAACAACACTGTAATAAGAGGAGGATTGGCATATTCAAGAAGATTAGCAGCAGTATGCCTTTTTCCATCTTCATCAAAAATTGTTCCTCCAATTTTGGTTCCATTAAAATGATCATAAGTAAATCCATTGAAAGGTAAAACACCAACTTCTAAGAACCCATTCCTCACAGCTGATTGCCATTGCCTTACCTGCATAGACGAAACCAGGATCAAATTTAAATGGTTGCCGATCATAGAAAACAAATTTATCACATAAACATACCATATTTAGTATATATGTTTTGTAAATGAAACTAATAATATTATTGAATGAATGATTATTACATAGCCGATGTCTCTACGAACGTTTGCTTACCTTAGGCTGAAATGCCACCTTCCTTTCCACCCATTGGTAAGATGCATTAACCAGCGCACCATCCCAGCCAACCACCCTCACATATTCAGGGGCGGCTCGAGTGTAGAAACCTGCGTTTAGGCAGCTCCCACCGCCTAATACCCGAGCACGGGCATTGATCACCCCATCCTCGGAGATAAATCGTTGGGAAGGCGAAGATGCTGAGACGTCGCCTAGGGGCATCCCGAATGCATCAATGTTGGTAATATTAGGATTTCCATATGGCGATCCGCCACGTTCAAGTAAGAGGACAGAGTAATTCTGAGAGAGTGTGGCGGCTAAAGGACAACCAGCAGTTCCTCCACCAACTATGATGTAGTCATAGTATGAAACTGCTGCAGCTGAAGTTGCATGATGCACAAATGTATAATTTGGTGCTGTAAACATAGATTAAAATTCAGACATCAATGGTCCTTCAGTAGATACAATCGAGTACTTGCAAATGAAAAGAAAAAAACAAGACAAGAATTTATCAACATGATACAAACACAAGAACATATGTATTTGAAGTCAAAATATGTTTTTAGGTAATGCCAAAATATAAACTTGTCCCCTCAAAATATGAATTTTTTTTTAGATTGGCACTATTGGAGAAACTTTATTAATTTGGAGCATTTTTTTAAGCAAAATAGCACTTCGGGACAGTAAAATGACTAAATTACCCTTAGTGGTTTGATACACTTTTTTCCCTTTTTTCTTTTATTTTTTCTTTCTTTCTAGTAACGGGTTCGATTTTGGTAGTTGTTTTGGCTCAAAGGTTCGATTTTGATGGTTTTACGAAAACCGAGCTTTTTTGCTAAAACAAAAACTTTTAGGAAAAACAACTACCGAAATCGAACTTTTTTGCCAGAATAACTATCAACATCGAACATTTTATCGCCCCAAATAAAGGAAAAAACAAAAGAAAAAAACTGTATCAAACATCTAAGAGCAATTTAGGCATTTTATTGCCCCAAAGTGCTATTTTTGTTAAGAAAAAAAGGTGCTCCAAGTTAATAAAATATCTCCAATAGTGTCAATCTCGCCGTTTTCTCTGTTCTTCATCATATCTAGATAAAACTCCCACATTGAAAGATTATGAAAGTTAAGACGCGATTATAAAGTTCTGCATTACTCTCTTATCACGGTTTTAGAATGAAACGTCATGTATTTTTAACATCATTCGGGAACGGATCAAGTACCTGTGTCTGAAGCGCAGAAGCCACGAAACAAAACGATTGCAATGAGAACAACTCGAGTGATCGAATTGCAGAACTTATCAAAATGCATCATCATCATCACCATGCGAAAGTTACACTTGAAGATATGCAAAAAGGGCAGCTACATTAGCCTCTATATATAATGACATGTCCGATAATGTAGGAGGCAAGAACTGTGCTGGTTTAGATTGTAATTATTGTAGCAGACAGACGAAACAGTAAGCAAAACTTTCTTGAACTTAATGAGAATAACAAGGATTTCAAGAAATGAAGATTGCATGAACTAATTGAGAAATTTCGGAGTAATTGAAGGTTAAATGAGGATCTTTAACAACGTTACTAGTTAGTCTGAAATACAATATGGATTGAGTACTTATTGATCTTAATTATGGATCATATTGTAAGGTGCCTATAATAATTTCACCGTAGTACTTTCCACGCGAGAAAATTCTCCTCAAAATATCTTTACCGAACGGATGAAAATGACATGAGGATAACGAATATTATCAGTTTCATCCGGCCGATTGTTTTTCTTTGCATATTATTAACCGAGTGAATCAAACAGACATGGTGTTAAGAGTATATGGGTTTTACTCTAAAATCAATTGACTATAGAGGGACTAACCCAAGATCTTATATATTGACATGCGAGGACACCAACTTCCGATATGGGAGATGCATCTTAACAAAAAAAAATTATATTCAGAACTCATCCGACCGCTGGTAATATAATTGACATACTTTTCTGTTGGTTGAGTTGTTTTAAACTAGTTATTGTTATATTTGTTTATATTATATTATATAAATTATATTAAATCTAGTAAAATATAATAATAATTTGTATTAAATCCTGATGATAAACTTATAAGTTCGAGATTTTAAATGAATCAAGTAATTACTTAGTAAACGAGACCTAATGGTATATAATAAGATTATTATCTTCATTAATATTATTATAAATATTATACATATATTATTATTATTTTCATTACTTACTATTATTTCCATTATTTATTATTATTGTTCTCATCATCATCATTTATTATTAATACTATTAAATTATTGTTATTACTATTCTTCCTTATTATTATTATTATTATTATTATTATCATCATTGTTGTTATCATTGGTGAATTCATTTTCGTTACTAGTTTAAAGGAGTTTTTTAGCATAAAAGTTATATATTTTAGTGGGTTTTACTAAGCTTCATTTTGAACATATTTTCTAACTTTTTCAGTACTTTAACTATTTATTTATTTTGGCACCCCCTATTTTATTTTCTCAAAGTTGCGCCCCCCGCCCTATTTTTATCCTGGTTCTGCCCCTGTTCGTCAATATATTATTCTTTAAATAATAAAAGTAGTTTAGTGTTACATTACATATTATTTAATAATGTGACATTATTTTCTAATATTCTTACAAAACTTTTAATGTTAGATTTATTAAAAATACAAGATGTATCAATATATTATTGTTTAAATAGTAAAAGTATATTTGTCATTATAAACTATTTAATGAAATGATTAATATGGTTTAATTCAATATATTATTATAAGAGAAATAATATTATTTAATATATAATTAAAATATTATCGATTATTGACATAAATTCATTAAATATACATGTAGCATTAAATTTCCTTTATTATATAAAGAATAATATACTAATGCATTTTATGCCTTATATACACTTATATAATTCTAAGTAATTCTTATAATTCAAATAGAATTAAATTATGGACTACATTAAGAACACATTATAAATTAAAAAAAACTTTTGTCTTTTAATTATTTCTTCAAATAGATTTTTATACTTCAAGTATTATTTAAAGAGAAGTATATTAGTGCATATTTATTGTCGTTTATAATATAATTAACATTAAACAATATCTTGTAAAGAAAAATTGAACACGGAACAACTTCTATAATATAATTAAAAAAATTTATTAGTCTAACTAATTTGTAATATAATGATGAATATTGTTCTTTTATTTCACACAAGAGTTAATCAATTATAATACAAATTGTAATATAGTGATAAATATTGAATAATATCACTTTATTAATAACAATACATAGGCTAAAAAATATAAGCATGACTCGATGGTTAATTAGCTACCTATTTATACAAAAGGTCTAAGGTTCAAACGCCACAAGCAACATATTATTTTTAAATGAAAATGTGGGCTGAAATGGTAAATTGTGTCCGTATGTAGACGTGTTAAACGAACCATGCCGGACGGCCCGGGCTCGTTACCAACAAAAATAAAGTGTTGCTTGAGGGATTTGAACCATAGACCTTTTGCAAACATAAAGAACACCTTAACCATTATGTCAAGACTTCATTTGTATTGTTTGTGCATTGGTATTAATAAAATCATTATATTATGCAAAATCTATCACTATACTACAACTTCAATTAAAATTAATTAAGTTTTAGTATTAATAAAGAACTATATTCATCATTATATTACAAATTAGTTAGAAAAATGTATTTTTTCATTATGTTATAAAAGTTGTTTAATGTTAAAATTTTCTTTACAAGATATTGTTTAATGTTAATTATATTACAAAAGATAATAAATATTCGTTAATATACATAGTTTAATTTATAATGTGTTCATAAAGTAATACATAGTGTAATTCGATTTAAATCACAAGTATTGTATAGTATTATTTAAGTGTATACAAAATGCATTGGTATATAGTAACACATATTGTATTTTTAATAATATCTAACATTAAATAATATTTATAAGCAGATCAAAAAATAATGTGTTATACTATTAAATAATATGTAATATAATACTAATCTACGTTTATTATTTTAAAGATTAATATATTGATGCATCTTATGATTTTATTTAGATAGTAGATAATATTATTAATTATAACATAAAACATAACAAGTAATCATGTTTTCACAATGGTAAGTATACATTTATGTTCTCTTTGGCAACCAAGGTTCAATTCTCTCTAGCATTACATTATTCTTTAATAAAAACAACTATAAGTTTATATTGTATATGATATACCGCATATTTTATACGGTATACCGTGTATACCGGGCCTAACGGGCCTAGGGGACGGGCCGGGTATTTGAAGGCTTTTGGAAGGGGCCGGGCCGGGCTTAGGGGCCTAACCCACAGGCCCGTATTTGGCCCCTCAAAGATGTGGGCCGAGCCAGGGGCCTGAGGGGGCAGTGCTGGGGCCGGACTACCGGTTCGTTTGCCATGTCTATCCGTATGTGTGGAGGGCTCGAGCAGGATATGGGCCCATAAATCCTTAAGGCCCTGGCAAGGTTGCTTGTGCCCGTCATAGATTCAAGGGGCCCATCATAGAATAAACAATGCGACCGCCAATTCCAAGTGTGGGATTTTTGGAACCCCATCAAGTAGTGGTACACAATGCAGCCGGAGGAGCCATTGGGATAAAAACAACTGAGCAAATGAAAGAAACATTTGAGACTTTGGCGCTAATTCACTACAAAAAGGGGTTAGATGAACACCGAAGGGTATATATGAGTTGAACTCGAATACCGAAATGTCTATGTTTGTTTCTAAAGAATCAAAGAAATTTGAAACTCTTTGCTCGGTGTTGTGACATAATCAACTTGTAGCGAACTCCAATAATGGTCGTGGTGATTATCCCGGTATGGAACTAACATGTACAGGTACAACTCAAGGGTTATGAATGATCCATATTCAAACATTTACAACCCCGGCTGGAGGAACCACCCAAATTTCTCATGTAGTAATAATCGAGGTGGATATCAGGCTCAACCTTCATGACACAAGCCAAATACTTCAATGGAGGAAATGATGAGCCTGATTATGAACCATGTAGATGCATCTGAGTAGCGTACCAAACAACTAGTGGATAAGAATAGACGAAACATGGATTCAATGTCATCATCCATTAGTAGATTGGAGATTCAAGTGGACCAAATAGCAGAGGCTCAGCAAAAACATACACACCTGCTATGTTTCCTAGTCAACTAAAGCAAGCAAAGTCCATAATGATTGTTGATAAGGACCAAGGAGTGGAGATAAAGATGGGGATAAGCCGATGCAACCAACTCGAAAAGAGTCGCATGATAATGTGAAGGCTTATGTACCTCCAGTTCCTTTTCCAAGCAGGTTATTGAGCCGAAAATCAGATAAGTTTACTGAAATTTATGATATTTTGTCTAAGGTAATTGTTGTTGTTGTCAATACATTGTAGAGATCACTATATTTATAGGTAAATATTAAACATAACTCTAATAATTCTATGAGCGTATGGGCTAATCATCCATTAGCCCAACAATATACAAAGTAATTGATAATTTAAGTTATATTCTTCGAGGTTCATTCTTGTTTGTAGTAAGAAAATCAATTTCAGTTATCCTTAAATTAATATATGGTCAAAGAAATAAACAACATGTTCCATTAAGTCAATTTTTTAACTTTTTACTTGAAAATTTTGATTACATATAACTTTCTGTGCATTCATCCGATAAATATAAAATTGATATCATTAAATTTCATTTAATAAATATCTTAAGAATTTCCTTTAATTTTTAATAATGTATGTATGAAGTAATTGATGATTAAAGTTTTGTCTTTAAAGGTGTGAAATCTATTAAAGTGAAATGGAGGTAGTATATAATTTAATTAAAAAATTAAAATTGTATTTTCCTCAATGTTAAATGATGCTTAATTTATACGTTGTAAATATTGTGAATATTAATGTATTGTAATTAGAATAAATCAAGTACTTTAAATAATTATGTGCACTCTAGCGACATAATATTATAGCATATTATTTGTTATTTCATGATGTTCTTAAATCATATTCTTATATTATAGTATTATTAGGGAGTAATGAAAAACAAAAAAGGGACATGACTCTTCATATACTCTTTCAATATTTTATGTTGGAAGGACAATTTAGGCTGATCAAATAAAAAAGAGGGCAAAATTGTCTTCACAACAATGTTTCTTCCCTTTAGCATCCTTTTAAGATCTACAACAATTATCATCAAAGTTGTCAATACATTGTAGAGATCACTATATTTATAGGTAAATATTAAACCTAACTCTAATAATTCTATGAGCGTATGGGCTAATCATCCATTAGCCCAACACCCTCCCTCAAACTCATGGTAATTTGATAGAATTTTCATGAGTTTGCAATACAACAATAGTAATAACAAAAATGAAAACGTAAATTTGGATCAAGCCGGATCCATGATCAGTGCGTATTGGACTCGCCAGACAACGCATATCGGAATCGCCAGATAATGCGTATCATCAATCATTAACTGTCAGGAACGCCATCCTTTTCGAACCTGTTAGATCTCTGCGTATAGGACTCGCCAGACAATGCTCAGATCTCTGCGTATAGGACTCGTCGCCAGACAATGCGTATCGGACTCGCCAGACAATGCGTATTGGACTCGCCAGACAATGCATAATTCGCCAATCAGTAACTTCCAAGAACGCCATCCTTTTTGGACTTGTCAGATCTTGTTTAAAATTCCATTTCAACTCGAAGTAGAATAAATCGATTTATATTTTTTTTTCTCTTTTTTTTCAATAGGATACTCCCATTCTCTATCTCCCTCCCTCAAACTCATGGTAATTTGTCTAAATTTCCATGAGTTTGCAACAATAATTAAAAGTTTACAATAAAAAAAATTTCAAGAAATATTACAAAAATAAAATTGAAAAAGATCAACGAAATCCCGCCTGTGAGTATTATATTACATATTAGAAAACCCACCAGCAATGCAGCGGAATGTGTATTTAGGCCTCAAGAATAGATAGGCTCTGATAATATGTAGAAATATAGGGGGAGATATTTTACTTATGATCGTTGTTGTTGTCAATACATTGTAGAAATCACTATATTGATAGGTAAATATTAAACATAACTCTAATAATTCTATGAGCGTATGGGCTAATCTTCCATTTGCCCAACATATATACATTAGATAATTACTATGAAGTCTTACAATAAAGTTTCAACAATCCGTTGACCAACTTTCACAAAATCTAGAATCACATTTAGTTTACTATTAGTAATAAATTAGCATTATCATTATAGTATCTTTTTCACATGTAACTTTTTCATTTTCAAGTTTTTCTTGATGTTGGTGAATCATTAGTTGTAGACCGTAATACACATTGTAATACAATAAACATATTGAAAGAAGAGGAAATGGAAGAAAGGTACAACACTGTTGAAGATCAGTTGGTTAACTGTATATAATGTTATCTATCAAAACTAAAATTTAATAGTTTTTATTGTCATCATATTAATATAGAAGAATGATTTGCATACAAATGAAAATATTACTTCTTTTACCGAGTTGAGTGATTAAAGATGAATAACAAAATAAATACATGATCAGTTGTGATATCATAAAATCTAATATTATTTGGATAGTAATAATATAAATAAAGCAAGGTATTGGATTTGTCAAATCTAATTGTAGAACAAACAATAATGGATACATAATTGGTCACTTAAAGTGTAAATTTGGCGTTACTGTAGAGAAAGAAAATAAAAACGTATATTCTGAATCTTGATTTTTATTTATTAACAAGTTATAAAAACAATGCATCATGTAACTTTTTAAAACCATTTTTAGTTTTTCTTTTGATAATTTTTTTTTTCAGTTTTGTTATAATTTATTACTATTTGTATCGAAAAATTATAAATGATACAATAATATTAAAGGTAAAATATTAGTTGGGCAGTAATGAAAAGATAACAGTAAAAATAAGACAATAGTAACTCATTACTTTTCGAGTAAAAAGTTAAAAAAAATTGATTTAATGGAACATGTTGTTTATTTCTTTGATCATATATTTTAATCTTTAATTTAAGGACAATTGAAATTAGTTTTCTTACTACAAATGAGAATGATCCTCAAATAATATAATTGAAATAAAAAAAATTAGAACTCTTAAAAGTAAATGATGAAACTTACATGTTTCATTACAAAATAACTTTCAGATTTTTAATCATTTAATCATACGTTAATACCACACCTTTACAGTTACAATTTATGACAATTAATCTCGTCATGTATTCGTGTAGCTCATTAAGTACGATTTCAAATAATAATTTAAAAACAATATACATTATCTTCTGAACTCCACCCCCTTATTACTTTTATAAAGAAGTTTTTCGTTGATCAATTATAATATTTATATTTATGAATTCTTAATATAGTACATGAGTAGGAACGAATTAGTTGCCTTTATCCATCAATTTAGACATTTTAAGTGCTCTACATATTTATAACAATTATTACGAATCAAATGTATAATTCAATACAATAAAACATGTGTGTAGAAAATAAGTGTTCTTATATATCTACCCAAAGCGAGTGAAAAAATTTAGAAATATAACTCAGTATTTGATACTTAATTATATAAGCGTAATACTTATCTAATTACATATTTTGTAGTTACTAAAATTAGGTAATTGTGTAAATTTAAATAATATATAAATAAAAGTATTGACACAAAAATCCATGAAATCATTTCTTTCAATATTTAGTATTAATACTTAATAATTATGGAATTATTTCATTAGTTATCCATTAATGTTTATTTGATTATCATTCATGAAAATAATGTTAACTATTTTAATTTGCTCCTCAAATCACCTGGTTGAGAGAAAACTAAACACTTGTGAATATTGGGCTATTATTTGCAATATAAATTAGGGAAACATGAATGCTTGAATAGAGCTATGGTGGAAAACATGTATGATCGAATTTGTCTTGTAATCCAAATAAATTTAGTTTAGACATTACACTTTATACTAAGAATAAAATGAATAAGGAATGATCTCTTTATTTGTTATTGCACTACTTATGTATTTCGAAAGATATAGTTTAAAAATATTTGATAATCAAACCAAGTTCAGGTGTTGCTTCGATTTTTCTCTCAACTGTTCTTGCTTAAATTTTCTCTTCCATCAAAGTTTTTGTCTTTTCGTCCACTTTTTCTCTCATCCGAAGTGAATTTGTATGATTTATTGCTATCTTAAGTACTCTCAGATCTTCTTTTCACTTTGTCCCCCTCTATTTATTGTTCTTTTATCATAAACAAAGATTTTCAGTCTCTTTCCCTTTGTCAACTACCACTTTTGAGTATTTTTGTAGAATATTTAAGGAACAATTTGGGTGTGTCAGCCTTCACCCTCGTACTCAAGTGTTTTTTGGGAAAGTGTACTGATTGAGCTTTCTTCCTTCTCAACCACTTTGTTTTTCTGACTTGGCCTCTCCCCCTTTGGACACGTCTCCTTTTTGTCCAGGGTGGTTCCTTGCATTTATGATTTTTTTATTCCCGCTTTTCTCTCCTGACGTAGCCATCGTATCCATGCAAAAGTGACTCCCTTGAGCCAGGGACGAAACCAGGATAGAATTGTAGGAGGGGCACAATATAAATAAAAATACTATCGATACAGATGCTTTCAGCTATATCTTTTTTCGTATAAATATTACAAACTAATAATTGAAAAATATTATATATATAAAATATCTACTAATTAATATCAATATACAAACTAAAAAAATAAAATTTTACCAATTATTCACAAGGAAAACTTTACCAATAATCGAAAAAAAATTTACACATTAATAATTCACAAAACATATATAAATCTCTACCAATTAATATCAATATAAGTATATATAAGTCTGTACCATTCACAAAAAATATTACACACTAATAATAATTAGCAAACAATAATACTACTAATAATATATATCGGTATAGTAGTACACCTAATTCTACTAATAATATATAAAGTTTAACAATAATATTGCTTAAATAATAAGCAAATTACTTAGCCAATGATAAAAATTGAAATTGATAAAATATAAGTAATTAATTTTCTTAACCTTAATAATATGTAAATCTAAATTAATAGCAAAATTGAATAATATATAAGCAAAAAAAATTGACAATTTGACACATTCATTGGGAATTTGTTGGAGACTTGAATGGATGAGGATAAATATTGGAACAACAAAAAATGGAGAATTGCAGAGTCATGATTTTTAAATAGATTGATTAAAGTTTTAAAATTGATTTGAGATGGAGTGACTAACATGGTAACTTGGTGTATTAAATTTGAGCTCAAGGGAGTCATGATTCTTTAGGTGGAAGGAGTAGTACCAAGCAGCTGAAAAAAATAAAGAGTGAGCCCAAGGGAATCGATCCCTGGTGGTTTGGGACTTTTAAGTGGTGAGGGGCCAACTGAGCCAACAACCATTTTGTATTAATTGTTACATATAAACATTCTCAACATTTTTCAAAAGTGTGAGGGGGCACGTGCCCCCCCTACCCCCCCTCAGTTCCGTCCCTGCCTTGAGCAGTTAAATATTAACTCTGCATTAAGTTTCAACCACCATTTTCCTCAAGTCTTTTCAACTTCGTTTATTTATTACACTCTCCTTTGTTTATTTCTCACTTAACTTCACAGCATCACTTCATTTCACTCTTCTTCTTTCTTTCATCCTTTCATCTTCCTTTCTTTCTTGCTGCATCATGAGTTCTCTTAGTTCTGGTGGAACTGCTTCTAACTATTATACGCCTGATAGGCGTGGTTGGGTCTTACCCACTAATGTTCCGTCTGCCCTTGCTAATAGAGAATTCTTGTCAAGATGTCTTGTTGGTTATTTTGAAGATACTGAAGATTATTCTGAAGTTTTCATGCAAAATTATGTAACCCAAGACTGGCATCTCCGAGGCATCGTTCATGTCAGAAAACATGGTAGAATCTTTTTGTTCCATTTCATGAATGCCAATGATATGGATTTCGTCATGGAAAATAGACCTTTTAATGTCAATGGAGGTCTATTGCTGCTGGACTTCTGGACTCCTAATCTTGTGTTTTCGGACTTTCACCTTCAGCATGTTGCACTTTGGATTCAAGTGCATGGACTTCCAGCAGAATATTACAATGACATCACTATCTCTAATATTGGCCATGCAGCTGGAGATTTGATGGTTGTGGATTGGTATGGGGCTTCGGCCATGGCAAGGGATTTCATTCGTATAAAAGTCATGATTCCACTCAAGGCATCTGTTCTACCGGGAACTTTTATTGAGTCCGTTGAAGGGACTCCTCTTTGGGTGGACTTCAGATATGAAAAATTATTTAGGGTTTGCTATAAATGTGGTCGTATTGGGCATAGGAGCAATTGTAACAAGGATGATGAGCAAGCTCTTCAACTTATTACCAATCGACTGCAAAGTGCTCAAAGAGTTTTAAGTTCACGTCTGCATGTACAATATGATGTGGCAATGTACACTCATAGAATTAGGGCATGCTCTAATACGGACTTCAATCGAACTTCAAGGCTTTTTTGTGTGGGTCTTTATGATGAGCCAATGGAGGATTATCATTCTACCCATTCCACCCATAGTCATCCTGACAATGGCAGTCAGCATGATGTTGAAAGCTCAGCTGGACTGGAAGAGGCTGTTGATGCTCTAGAACATTTTAATGGTGTTGAGGTTGGTTCAAATGAGGAAGGAGTCGATGTGGGAGCTGATAATAATGATGATGACTCTAATACTGAAGAAGTTGAGGATATTATTTTTGAAGAACATCAACTAAACAATGTCTACTTCAGACCGGACAGTCCTCCGCCACCGCCTACTGCTGGAGCTGTGATTGCTTTGCCAGCTGTCAATGAGGGTGTAAATGAGGCCTACTTTGACACTAATCAGTTTTTACATGAATCCCCTGTTTCCGAGGAGATTTCTATCCAGGATAATACTCAAATTATCTCAGAGGATTTTGCCTCTGTTGTTGTTGATGCTGAACCCCTCTCTGTCATTCCTCCATTCTCCACCGTATTGGCTTCTAACTCAGCTAATACTCCTATGTATTTCTCCAGACAAGCATTTGTCGAGTTACTTCTGGAAGAGACTAGTGAGGATGAAGAAGATGAGAGAGGGCCTGAAGGCTTATCTTTTGAAGAAATTAGTGATTCACTGGGGGAACCAAACAATGAATGACTGCATACCCTTGCAAGTCGTATTGACATTACTCGTCTGACAATTGACCAAATCAGGCATGCACATGGAGAATATACTAGACGAATGGAGCTTTATTACTACAGAGAGGCTGCAGAAGGGAGCTCTTCCCTCAATACTCATAATGCCAAAATTGTCAATTTCAATAAGGAGTGGACTACTTTCTTAAGTTTGTTCAAGACAGCAATGGCTGATTTTATGGATCCTTTTAATGAAGAAGATATGGACATTATGGAGGAAATGGGAAATCAAGCAGGTTTCAAGGTAGATGAGGTTGATGAAGAGGCTTGGATAATGTCAGAGTCTGAAGATGACACCTCAGATGACTTTTCGGATTCGAGTTTGAGTGATGTTTGGCATGATCTAATTTACTGGCCCATTCTTCACCCTGTTTTTATGGTTATAAGGGATGCTTTGCGAGTAGTGGATTTTCTGGACAGCTATGATGATGAACAAGGGGAAAGATTTGGATTTTCTATTAATCAATGGGCAGTTAAATTTGCCTGTTTGCCTTCTTTTGGAGCAACCCAGCTGCAAGTTTTTTGTGCTCTGCTCAGTGCTAAGCAACATCCTAATTCATTCTCATTTTACTCAGGGGTTGGGTTACTTCCAGTTATGGGGATTTTGGATGCTGAATCTCCTTCAACTAAGGGTCTCTCTGTTCTTGAAGATGTTAGTGGCAGAAAGAGGAAGACACCTACTTTGCATATGATGGAAGATCATGCACAGCCTGATTTGGCCACTAAAAAGAGGAAGCCAGGACCGTATAGGGTGCGGATAGCAGAAAACCCAACTGAACAAATGCATGAAATTGAGCTTCTCACAAGCACCATGCAAACCACTGGTCTTAGCTAGATGCTTGCCGGAGTTTGTCAAGAAGAAGTCATGGATGACGTTTTGCAAGGATCATTTCCTAGGAGCTGATATCTCCTGGAGGACTATTTTGTCTACTATTTCGGATGTCTTTTCCTTCTCTACTTTCTGTACTAAGGCTTCGCACTTGTTTATTTTCGATCATGCTACTTCTATGTTGTGTAATAGATCTAATAGTGGTGTTGCTACTCTGCCATTATAATGATCCTTTCCTATCTATCAAAAAAAGAAGTGTTATATAAACTGTCATACGTAAATATATGAGAACATTTAGTTTTGATAATGAATTATAAAGAAATCTCACAATATTAAGTAAAAAATGATAATACAACTATTTAGGATGTATAATTCTATTTTTATCTTAAAATAATTTAGCGACCCAATGACCCCCTCTCTCCTGTCCCTGGTTCCATTCTTACCTTTCATAATTTATAATGACCAATGAATATTTTCAAAATAGTTTTCTTAAATCTATAAATATATAAAAATCAATATTGATTATATATTTCTATATAATATTGATTATATATTTCTATATAACATTGCATACTATTTAAATATTTATACATAAAATAGAATAGTGTTTAGTTGAAGATACTCAATTAGGATAGTAAGATAAATTGAGAAATATAAAAAATAAAAATAATAGAAATAATTCACGTATACTTCAGTATTTTACTATCCAAAATAAATGCATTGTGGGGTGAAAAAATAAGTAATATTAGTACATGTATATACTACTTAAGTATTTTCTTTTAGTAAGAAATATAAAGTTTACAATGTTAAGCCAAACTTTAGAGCAAATATTTTTGTCTAAACACACTACATGTAAATATATACTACAAGCTTACAAGGTGTCCAATAATAAAGCAAATACAAGAGGTGAGGTCAACAAAATTAAAATTAAAGTCTTTTATAAAAAAGTATCCAATATCTTTTGAATTAATTTTATAACAAATTAGAATATTATTGTAAAGCATTTTATTACATATTTTTAAAAAGTAACAAGATAGAAAGTAAGAAGAATTTCATTCACTATATACAATATATGAATTATGAAGAAGGATTGTCAGAAAAGAAAGGAATGCTTCAAAAAAAAGGTACTTACTTTGTTTCCATTTGTTTTGAGTCAAACCTTATTGAAGTTCCTAGTAATACCTGGTGGTTAGATTCTAGTGCAACTACTCATGTTTCTCATGTTATACAAGAATTCCTTTCGATCCAATCCATAAAAGGAACGGAAAAGTATTTGTTCATGGGGAATAGGATGAAAGCACAAATTAAAGGAATCAGGACTTATAGATTGGTCTTAGAGACCGGTCGTCATCTAAATCAAGAAAAGTGTCTTTATGTTCCTGATTGTGCTAGAAATCTTGTTTCCGTTGGGAGGTTGGATGAGTGTATGTTTAATGTCAAGTTTGAAAACTGTACATTTTCCTTGTTTAAGAATAAGTACTGTTATGGTTGTGGTACATTAATGGATGGTTTGTATCGTTTCAATCTTGATAATGAATTTGTGGAGTCTTTGTTTAATATTGAACATGTTGTTGGTAGTAAACGTAGTGCACTGGATGATAACTCTGCTTTCTTATGGCATCAAAGACTACGTCATATATCCAAAGAAAGGATGTTGAGGTTGGTTAAAAGTGAAATCCTTCCTCAATTGGATTTTACAGACCTAAATGTATGTGTTGATTGTATTAAAGGCAAACAAACTAAACACACTACAAATAAAGCCGCCATAAGAAGCACAAAACTTCTTGAATTGATACACACTGATATTTGTGGTCCATTTGAAGCCCCATCATAGAGCGGGGAAAAGTATTTCATTACATTTATTGATGATTACTCACGTTATGGATATGTATATCTTTTGCATGAAAAGTCTCAATCAGTAAACACCCTTTAGGTGTTTATTAACGAGGTAGAAAGACAATTAGATACAAAAGTAAAGGTTGTGAGATCAGATAGATGTGGTGAATATTTGGTAAATACAACAAAAATGGACAATGTCCTGGTTCATTTGCAAAGTTTCTTGAAAGTCGAGGCATATGTGCTCAATACACTATGCCTGGCACACCACATGAAAATGGTGTAGCTGAAAGGCGAAATCGTACTCTTACAAAAATGGTTAGAAGTATATTGAGTAATAGTAATGTACCTTTATCTTTATGGACATATTCATTAAAGACTGTTACATATTTGCTTAATAGGGTTCCTAGTAAGGCCATTCATAAGATCCCTTATGAATTATGGACAAAAAGAAAACCTACTTTAAAACATACACGTGCATGGGGTTGCCAAGCAGAAGTAAGAATATATAACCCACATGAGAAGAAACTCGATTTAAGAACCATCTCTGAAAATTTCATCGGGTATTCAGAAAAATCAAATAGGTACATACTCTATTGTCCTAACCATAGTACGAGAATAGTTGAAACTGGTAATGCACGGTTTATTGGTAATGGTCATGTTAGTGGGAGTAGGGAACCACAAATGGTGAATTCTGAAGAGAAAGAAGTGGGAGATAGCACGTCTAGTGTTTCTCATCAAAGTGTCTCTCCTCAAAATGGTGGCTCACAAAATGATTATATCAATATTGACCCGATCAATGACATCACAAATGAACAAGTATCAAATGAACCACAAGAAATATCATTAAGGAAGTCTTCAAGACAGAAAAGATCAGCTATTTCAGATGTTTATGTGGTTTATACACTTGAACATGAATGTGACTTAAACATTGATAAAGAACCAGCTTCTTTCAATCAAATCATAGAATGTGATAATTCAAAAAAGTGGTTCAATGCCATGAAATAAGAGTTGAAATCAATGGCTGACAACAAAGTTTGGGACTTAGTTGAGTTGCCTAAAGGTTCAAAACGAGTCGGATGTAAATGGATCTTCAAGATCAAACGAGACTCTAATGGCAACATTCTAACTTTCAAAGCCAAACTTGTTGCTAAAGGTTTCACTCAAAAAGAAGGTATTGACTATAAAGAAACCTTCCCTCCAGTTTTTAAGAAGGATTCTTTAAGAATTATTTTGGCTTTGGTGGCTCATTATGATCTAGAGCTTCACCAAATGATGTGAAAACTGCCTTTTTGAATGGAGACTTAGAGGAAGAAGTTTATATGGATCAACCAGATGGTTTGTAACCGTTGGAAAAGAACAGTTGATGTGTAAGCTAAAAAAGTCAATATATGGACTAAAACAAGCTTCTCGATAATGGTATATAAAGTTTAAAAATACCATCACATCATATGGGTTTGAAGAAAACACCGTGGACAGGTGTATCTTTATGAAGGTCAGTGGGAGTAAGCTTATCATTTTAGTCTTATATGTTGATGACATTCTTCTTGCTGCTAATGATCTTGGTTTGTTACATAATGTAAAGAAATTCCTTTCTAGTAACTTTCATATGAAAGACATGGGTGAAGCATCATATGTGATTGACATTGAAATATTCCGTGACAGATCCCAAAGAATATTAGGCCTATCACAGAAAGCTTACATCAATAAAGTTTTGGAGACGTTTAGAATGGAAAAGTGCTCTTCCGGAATTGTTCCCATTCAAAAAGGGGACAAGTTCGATTTATTTCAACATCCTAAAAATGATTTGGAACGAAAAGAGATGGAAGATATTCCCAATGCATCAGTGGTTGGCAGTCTGATGTATGCTCAGACATGTACTTGTCCGGATATCAGTTTTGTTGTTGGTATGCTTGGACGATATCAAAGTAATCCCGGAATGGACCACTGGAAAGCTGCAAAGAAAGTCCTTAGGTATTTACAAGGCACTAAGGACTACATGCATACTTATAAAAGATCGGATAGCCTCGAGGTGATTGGTTATACAAATTCAGACTATGCTGGATGTTTGGACTCGAGAAAATCTATATTTGGGTACACATTCATTTTAGCTGGAGGAGCTGTATCATGAAAAAGTGGGAAGCAGTCGGTCATTGCAACTTCCACAATGGAGGCCGAATTTGTTGCATGCTTTGAGGCAACAATTCATGCTTCATGGTTGCGAAACTTTATATGAAGGCTTGGAATTGTCGACAGTAAAGTCAAGCCGTTAAGAATTTATTGTGATAATTCTGCAGCCGTCTTTTTCTCTAAAAATGATAAGTACTCGAAAGTGCAAAATATATGGATTTAAAGTACCTATCTGTCAAAGAAGAAGTGCAAAAACAAAAGGTGTCTATTGAGCATATTGGTACAACTTTGATGGTAGCGGATCCGTTAACTAAAGGATTACCACCCAAGACTTACATTGGCGGCCATGTAGAAAGGATGGGTATTATAAAAATCCTTGTTAACCGAAAATAAATATTATACATATGTATGAACGGTTTTACTCATATAAAAGTTGACCCTTGTGAATTCAATAAAGGTTGTGTTTTTGCTTCATAAAATGTTGTCCATATTATGGTTATGTACATGAATTGTTATGATGAGACAACAAAGTAATCTCCATGAAAGTTGTGACTTAAATTTTTTCACAATAAAAGTATTTTGAATTAGATTGACTTGAATTAGTTGTGACTTGATACATAGAAGGAATCATGTCGCATGTATGACTTGTGACCGCCATGATCTAGTTGGCTTATTTCATATTATAGAATTGAAAAAGTTGATTCATTAAAAGGTGTACACTTATGGTTATTTTTTAATCATCAAATAAGACATGGATCAAGTGGGAGATTGTTAGATTATTTCTAATAAATAATATTTTATGGTCCATGTAATATTAAAGTCTAATTATAATATTAAGGTTTAATGTGATGGTTATTATACATTAAGGATTCTAATTAGTGGGCGTAACTTCCTGTAACGACCCGCCCCAGGTGGGCCCCCCTGAGGTTAGGCTCGATAACAAATCCGAAACCAGAGTCACCACTCGATGGATGACTCGATAAGTAAGACAGTTTTAAATAAATACAGCGGTTTAAATAAAAGGAAGTGAAAAATGTGAAAATGTCCATACTGAGTCAACGAGGGTAACGAAAATAGTTCCATCGGGGTGTAAGCTAAAACTCCACATAATATAAGAAGTAAAGAAAAGCGCAACATCTGATAACCCACACAGGGGTAAAATAGTCAATAAACATACGTAAGAAAATGACTCGACTCCAAAGATGATGACTGAGGGAACTCCTAATGCCGTCCGTCTCTCACCGATGCAGATACTAACTCTGCCGATCTAGCCTGAAAAGATAAGTCCCCGAAGCGGTCAGCTCGACAGCTGGTGAATCCTTCTCACGCGTGGCTACCACCCCACATACGTGATGCGAAAGCAATGACATACATAATGATAATGAGAAACATACAACGGTACAAATACATGAGTAAGCGCAATAATAACCACAATATCCACATAAATGCGTAACTATATGCATGGATCCGGACTTTCGTACTGTACAACACTCTACCTAGCTCAACCTGCAGGGAGTACACATCATCTCATCCGCGGGGAGTACATTATCTCAACCCGCATACCATCATCACATCACAAATCATCATCACCCAACCATCATCACACACACCTACGGCCCATAACCAACCATGGCGACCGTTCAATCCTAGGTTGCCGGATCAAGACTACACACACAACACATATACGACCCGTAGGTCCACCCTAAACATCTCATGCTCAATGTTCAACAGTGATCATCATAATGCATCCATATGTACTATCACAACCACACAACACATACAAGAGTAATAACAACACGTGAGTAAGAACTCACCTCAAGCAAAGCACGCAAATAGAATCCCCGAGTCTCGAGCTGGAATCGCTCACACAGTAGGACCTATATAATATAGATATTCTAGATCAAATATTACTCCAAATACACCCCGTCCCACTCGTAATAGTTACATCACTAATTATTATACATATGCAAGGCCTTTTAGATTAATATAGGAAAAATGACGATTTTGCCCTTGGCCCCCACATGGTCAACCCTGAGACTATAATAATTATAAGTCATATTCATCGTACCTCTTACGCCCATTATTATATTATTATCTTAACTATCCAATCGTTAAAAGTTAAATCACTAGCGAACTGGTCAGCGGTCAACTCCAAGTCAAAGTCAACTATGGTCAAGGTCAAACTTAAGTCAATTCAATGTCAATCCCAAAACAACTCTTAATTCCAATTCGAGTCAAGTCCAAGTCAACATCTTAAGTCTTAGTCCAATTCATGATTAATCGCCCCAACACTTATTCTAATTGTATTAAAGCCCCAATTATACAACATAATTACAATCAAGTCCCCAACACTTATTCTAATTCTCAATTCATGTCTCCAATATTCGTTTTGGCCTATTTTCATAATCTTGATGTCCAATTAATCATTAAATCACCATTTCATACTCCAATTACTCCAATTAAACACTTATTCCATTAAAGTCAACCCTAACTCTCAAGTCAACAAGTCAACTCATCAATCAAACCCCAATTAGATGTACAATCCCAATTTATATGATAATTACATGTTAATTAACAACATAGTGCTCCAAAAACGCAACCAAACACACCCTTAAATTGACCAAATTCGAAACCCAATTTCTCCCCAAAAATTGCCCAAATCATCAACAATTTAAGCCAAAATTCGTGAGTTTTAGGGTATAATTCGAAGCTTAAACATGTTTTAACATCATCTAGCATCAACCCAACACCAAAATCGGTCCAAAAATCACCCCAAAAACCCGCGACTTTTGCCCCAAAAATAAGTACGAAAATTGGTTTTTAAAAGCTCGATTTACTACCTTTAATCGAAGGAAGACGCGTGGAAAGGGTGGAGCTTGGTTCGGTTTCAACTTTGCTGAATTTTCCGGCCGAAATGGTGGTGAAATGGTGGCTCATGTTTTTGGTGATGGAGAAAAGGTGTGTGTGTGTGTTTGTGGAGATGGAGGAAGGAGAAAGTGATTTTAGGTTTTTTTAATTTTTTTTTTTGGCCCTTCTATATAGGGAAAGTTCAACCATAGCCCACTTATTAAAATGAACCTCCAAGACCCAAATCAACTAGCTCGCTAAGACAATTAGACGGACCTTAACCATTCCCGAGCAATATAACGAGTTACGAAATAATGTAATTTAATTATTATATTTTATTTAATTAATTTAGGGCGTAATATTACAATCTACCCCCCTTAAAGAATTTCGACCCCGAAATTACGAAATCAACGAAGGACGAAGAACGAGACGCTTATCAGTTCCCACACCCCATAACTCCGGGTAACGCGCACGCATATCCTCCTCGCGTTCCCAAGTCGCCTCCTCCACTTTCTGATTTCGCCACAACACTTTCACCAATCTCACCGTTTTGTTCCTTAACTCTTTGTCTCGGCGATCCATGATCCTAACTGGGCGCTCCTCAAAAGTCAAATCCTCTCTCAACTCGACTGGCTGGTCCTGAAGTATGTGTGACTCATCCGGTACATACTTACGCAAACACGACACATGGAACACACTATGGATCCTGTCCAAACTCGGTGGTAAGGCTAGTCGATAAGCCACCTCCCCAACTCTCTCCAGTATCTCATAGGGCCCAATGTAGCGTGGACTCAACGTCCCTTTCTTGCCAAAGCGCATCACCCCTTTCCATGGTGACACTCGCAAGAACACCTTATCACCAACCTCAAAAGATAAACTAACACGTCGACGATCTGCATATTTCTTCTGCCTATCCTGAGCTGTCCTCAGATGCTGGCGAATCAACGCAATACGCTCAACTGATCTCTCTACCAACTCTGAACCATATATCCTCCTATCACCTACCTCATTCCAGCATACAAGAGTCCTACACCTCCGTCCATACAGTGCCTCGAAAGGTGCCATCTCAATACTCGCATGATAACTATTATTATATGCAAACTCGATCTTAGGTAATTCCGGGGCTGTCCGAAATGTGAGATCTAAGTGCTATGCGGCGCAAAGTGCTACGTCGAGGACGGGAGTGACCTCTTGAGGCCGTAGGAGCCACCTCTAGAGTCTCACACGGATGGTACGGTCCTGGATGTGGAGTGGATGTGGCTCAACGAGGACGTTGAGTGTTTAAGTGGGGGAGATTGTAATACCCGGCCCAGAGTGGGTGGTGTGATATATTTGATATGATTTGATTGGTACTACTCATACCATCAAGATGCATCTTCTTTTCGGTAGCCCAACTCAGAAGAACTCCAATGTTAAACGTGCTTGACCTGGGGTAATTCTAGGATGGGTGACCCACTGGGAAGTGTCCCCGTGAGCACGTGAGTGAGGACAAAACGTGCTGGAAAGACCCGTGATGGTTTGTGAGGCTAGTCCATCAAATCAAATAACGTTCCGACCCGGTTGGAGGGCGGGGCGTTACACTTCCTGCCCTCTAATCTCACTCATTAAGGATGCATTTAAGGTAATCATTAGTAGTATTAGACCTTTGGGTTGATAACTACTACTATATAAAGGGACATATGCAACATTGTTACACACCATATGAAAAGACAAATAAAAGTTAGAGTAAAAAGAGAAGAGGAATAGACTTAGCTAAGTGATCTTCATCAAACTCTCATCATGGATCAAGGTATGTCCTTGTTTTTTGGTCAATAATAGTGTATATAATTTAGAGTGTAAAGATCCAAATATAATAGTGTTATATTCCTTACAATATGGTCATAACTTGCCATTTTGTTGATAGAAATTGAAACTTACAGAAAAGGGTGTTTTCTTTTGTAAATGTCCCTCCACCTCATGATGGGGTTGCATTAGCTAAATAGATTCATAGAATATGTAAGATATATGGCATTACTCATAAGATTTCAAGTGTGACTGTTGACAATGCTTCTGCTAATGATGCCTGTATTGACATTCTAAAAAAAGATTATGATTCAACTTCAAAAGTTGTGTTGGGTGTGAAGTTGTTCCATGTTAGATGTTGTGCACATATAATTAATTTGTTGGTTAAGGATTGCCTCAAGAAAATTGAAAAGGTGACTGATGTTGTTAGAGAGGGTGTCAAGTACTTATTTGGTTCTGAAAATAGATTTTTTCATTCAATGAACATAGATTGAATTTGAAAGTGCCCCCTAATAAGTTAGTGTTGGAGAATATGCTAGATGGAATTCAACCTATGTGATATTATCTACTACTTACAAGTATAAATAGCGATTCACTAAGTTTGGTGAAAGTGATGAATCTTTCTGAACTTTTGTCCTAATAGCACTCAATGGGCCCAAATGCATGAAATTTGTGAGTTTTTTCTTGATATAACAAACTTGATTAGTGGGAGTAATTATCCAATTGTTAACCTTCTCTTGTTAGAGTTAAGTAAGATTAAAAATTTTATTAATATTCCATTGGATAATATTTCTGTTAAGCATATGTAAAACATGACAGTGAGAATGACATCAAAATATGACAAATATTGGGAAGAATGTGTCATTTTATTATCTTTTGGCTCATTTTTGGACCTAGATATAAGTGTGATATAATAAATTATGCTTATGAGGCCATGTACCCCATTGATCATGAATCAAGGGGTTGAAGAAGTTATGGAACAATTTAAGAATTTGTTTGGCCATTATGAAAGTGTATATGGAACGAAAAGACCTCATATCCAGATTCTTATTATTCCTCTGTAAATTTACCTCCATCTACCACTTCTGCTTCAAAGAAATTTGATCAGTTTAACTTAAAACAAAAAAGGGTAGTAAAAGAGAAAAATGAGTTACAATCTTATACTGAGGAGAAATGTTATCCCAATATCCCCAATTTTGATATGCTTACTTAGTGGAAGGGAAATGAGGAAATGTTTAAGATATTACTAAGATGGCGATGGACATTCTATCTATTCCCATTACCACAGTTGCATCTGAATCAACATTCAATGCTGGTGATAGGATTAGTGATAAGAAGCTTTGTGTCGGAGATTGAATAAAAGAAGCTTATGCGATTAGAAGTCTAAAAGAGGTAATCGAACATTTTTATATGTTATTATGTATTTTTTTATTTATTATGTTTTGATTAATTAACTTGTTTATCTGTTTTGATCCATTAACTTGTTAGGAGACTGATGGTCCTATTGAGAAGGAATTGGATTATGAGTTTAACATGAAAGATCTTGTTATTGGTAATTTAATTGATCTGTTTTATTCTGTTTTTCTGTTTTAACCTATTTTAATCTTTTGTAATATGTTTTTATTTATCTAGACTCTTGAACATCCTTGTAGTTGTTGCTGATCCTGTTCCTGTTCAGAATGTTGTGGCTTCTAACAAACCTGTTGAAATTGCTACTTCTAACAAGCCTGTTGGAACTGCTGCAAAAAACATAGCCATCAATAGTAGCAAACCACCCAAAAAGAAACAAAAACGGATCCGAAGAACATGATTTGATGGCTTCAAAAACATGTCTTCATTGTTTCTTTGCTACTTCAATATTCGATTTAGTTTATTTTGATGGCTTATAAGTTATGATGCCTTGAACTTTGATGGTTGACAACTTGTATCTATTTGAGAACTGTGGCCTGTGAAACTGTGGACTATGTAGACTGTAGTATCTTTTGTTGGCTGTTGTAGCTTTTTCAGGCGATAATGATATATATAATCTATATTTTGAACAGAGTAACTGATCCGGTAAGTACCTTGGTATGGCAACTCTCTAATGTTTTGCAATCATGGCTTGTTAGACCGTGGCCTGATGAATGCATTTTTGAGCCGTTAGTATGTTAACTTTCCATTGGAAACCATAGGTTTTAAGTCTGATTTTCTGGAGTTTGGTATTGTAATAACTTTAGTATTGTCTGGATATTTTGGATATTTTTCTTTAATAATTTAGATGTTACTTTTACCCTTCGAACTAGAGCAGAATATTAAAAATTAAAGCCCGGGGCTTCGAATCGAATCGAATCAATTGTCATGACATGCAAATCGAGTCAGAATCTTCCGTTATTCAGTAGAATTCGCCTCGTTTACAGCCCTAAATTTATAGGTGCTCTAGTTTTATACTAATGAATTAAGGCTTTTTTTCATCTGGGCACCTGAACTTCTGGTTTTATAACAAATAGGCACCTGGTGAACTTTTTATAACAAGTAGGCACCTGAGGCCGAAATTTGGCACCTGAACTTTTGGATTTCTCTTTTTTCAGATTTTAAACAATTAGATGAAGGGCAATTTAGACAGATCACATCATAAACTAACTAAAGCAAAGATCTTAACCCAACCTCTATCCACCCATTTAACCCAACCCCCATTAATATCTATTCAAATCAAAATCAACACTCACCTAACCTCATGATTTTTTCATTTAAATTTCTGCATATGTTTTGGTTCAAATGGATTACTGGACACCTTTTGTGAGCGTGGGGGATGAATTTGAGAAGCTTGCTCTTAGCGTGGGGGGGGGGGGGGGGGGCGGGAGGGGGCTGTCAGTTTGCAGGTTAAGGGGCTGCAGTTTGCAGGTTGGAGGTTGGGGGGGGGGAAGGCTACTGCAGGTTGCAGTTTGCAGATTGGGGTTGGGGGGGGGGGGAACTCCAACAGTTACGCAGGGTGGGTGGGGGGTGGGGTGGGGTCCTTTTTTTTTAGTTTTTAAGTTATTATTAATAATTATTTTTTAACTTATTCTTCAATTTTGGCGCTTAAATGTTTTTTTCCCGGAATGGCACCTGAACTTTTCTCGAATATTTCCCTCCAAAAATTTATATTTTCAATATGACTAACTTGCCCCTGGGTTAAGGAATTTTTAAATGTCAAAAATCTGAAAAATTAAAAAATTTGTGAAATCCAAAAGTTCAGGTGCCAAATTTCGGCCTCAGGTGCCTACTTGTTATAAAAAGTTCATCAGGTGCCTATTTGTTATAAAACCAGAAGTTCAGGTGCCCAGATGAAAAAAAGCCATGAATTAATAATATAGTGATATTTGGCCGAATTTCTATTAGAGGTCTCGCGTTCAACCCAATCCCTCTTCGAAACAAATTATTTTTACAAAAATGATTAAACGCATTAAATGACATAATTATAGAAAGCAACACTGAAAATAGAAAAATCTACGTAAGTACACAACCTCTGTAAGATCTAAGATCCACAGAAAAGATCGAACTTTTTTCATATCCGAATGATCCCAGAAATTATATACCAATGTATGTTTTTTTGCCTTTTAATTTCCTTTTATTTCAATATCTTATCTCTGATATATCATTTTATATTCATGGATATATATCATTCACAATATGGATATTCAACGTGCTTCTTAAATTATTATAGTTAGATAGTTTCATTTTTGTCAAACGATCAGACTAAAACCGGACTCGGACCAGGACCTCCAATTGTGGAGACTGGGTCGATAACCACTAGGCCAAGGCCACGGGTTTACTTAGATAGTTAGATTGTGCCAATTTTTGTTCTTTGTGGAATATGGATAATTATGGAACTGAGAATCCAACCCACTTTAGTGGGGATAAAGGAAATTAATCAAAATATAAGATGGCAATATAGCTTTTATTGTAAGTTTGTAACGGGGACGAGCAACCGTTATTCTTCGAGTATGCACAGGTAGACCCCAGACTAACGTAATAGCATGTGAAACACGCAAATCAAGTGAACCTGATTAGGCAAGCCCCGCTTGACAGACTGACAAAATAGTGTTTGTAGGTAATCGAACTCTGAGCTTGCGTTCACTTTAGTTCAAAATTTCTGATATGGAAGGTTAGTTTTTGTAAATGAAACTGCTCAAGGGGGATTATGAAATGGGGATAAGCCATCCCTTTGATTTTGTTATTCTGAGAGTAGCTTAATTGAAAGATGTCTAACATTTGGTGTTTGTTTTGTATCAGATTAGAGAAATTCTTAACTTAGAGAAAATTCTTAATTAGCTATGGCACGAAGGTCGGGGATTCCAACGCGTCGCTTTGGCCCAGGGGCAGGTTTCGGTGGGGTTATTAATGAAAAATCGAATACTAATCCGATGTTATCCGTATTCCTTATTGTTATGGTAATATTCATACTGTTCGATTTAATATAGATGTTGAGTTTGCTTTTCCTTAGACTTGTGCAATTTTCGAGTTTCGTCTGTGTTCTTACATGTCGCAGAGTAATGGCCAATTCTAACCATAAGCTTATCTCACAACTTTCAGGGTGCTGTATTTGTTATCTGGTACTTTTTCCATGGTTCAGGTATCATTTGGAAGCCTAAGTATATATGAATAGTTTCGTGATAATTGATAAGCTGTCCACATGTCTCGGTACCTTTAAAGGGGCTCCGACCTAAGTGGATAACAGGTGGTCGGGTTTCACGCAGTCTTACTTACCATTGTGAATTTGTGATTACAAAGAGGTTGTTCCGGAAAGACCCAATATGAAGTGTGAAGACTACATACTACTTCACAATAGATAAGAAGCATAGGTAGTGTAATGAGCCATTTTGATTTACATTATTATTATATCCAATAGCCAAGGAATATAAAATCTTTGGTTGCCTAGGACATAAAATGCTTGAACGTTTTGATTATTGACTTGAATTTCATTTATGTATGATATTCGATATTTAGTAAATAAAAATCATTCAGGATGGAGGGACTGAGGGAGTATATTGTTTTACAGTGCCAATTACATCTGTTTATTACTAATTTATTTACTTTATATAAGGTATATTTTTACAAGAGCTTGGTTTCGGTTCTATTCCTTCGCATTTTCATTTCAAGCTTTAACATAATGGGGTTTTTCACAATGCAGGTTCTGGAGCTAGAGCCGTTAGTCGGGTTGAAGGTATATTGTCAACGGGCATTTATTTCTTAAAACATCATGTTCTTGACCTTATTACTAGGAGTATCATAAGACTTGTTTGTATTATGCTACCTGAAAATATACTTCATGATTTGGTCTTCATTCTATTCAGTTTTGAGTTCTGAGATACGTCTAGGGTATTTTCTCTTTCGAATGACAAACGGAATTCTGTTGTCAAACAATCCCTGCAGTAATTAGAGACTTTATTTGTCTGTAGGTGATTTCACTTGCACAAAGGAACTTCTTGGGGCCTTACCTTTACTAAAGAAGGCATATGGAGATAGCATGCACAAAGTTTTGCATGTTGGACCCGAGGCTTGTCATGTGGTATCGAAATTGTCAAAAGAAGAGGATACTGAAGCATGGGGTATAGAGCCATATGACATAGAGGACGCTGATGGACACTGTAAAAGTCTTGTGCGCAAAGGCTTCGTACGTGTGGCTGACATAAAGTTTGCTCTGCCTTACAGGGAGAAATCATTCGCCCTAGTTATGGTGTCAGATGCTGTGGAATACTTATCTCCAAAGTTTTTGAATAGGACTCTCCCAGAAATGGCTCGAATATCTTCTGAAGGTGTAGTTGTTTTTACAGGTAATAATCTCTCTCTTTAATTGTTACATTCTGTAACAATGAATGCTGATCCTGGTGGTAACCTTTTAGTTTCTATATTATTGCACAAAATAGGTTTCGAAACAGAATTGTTTTTAGTTATTCAAATGCACTAACTAGTTATGCTATCACTGCTACTGAATTAGCATTTCCCTTAGGTATAGTTATCCGAGATCATTTTTTATATTATGATCTATAATATCAATAACTTTGATGTACTTACCGCATGTTTAGGTTTCCCAGGGCCGTCCAAAGACAAAGCTACAGAACCATCCAAATTTGGAAGGCCGGTAAGAAACTTTTGACTCATACGCTCCTTTCCCTTCATGATCCCGCTTTTTTAGTTCTTTTTTGTTTCCAGTTAAAGGTGAAACATCTTACTACTGCGCTACTCTTCATTGTTCATGTCTCACTCATTGTGATTCAATGTAATCATATTGTCAGAATAGTTGGAAGTTGTAAGGTACATGAAGAGTTGAGATGGTGGTAAATCACTATAATAATAAGCAAATAGGATCGAGTATAAACTGAACAAAATGCAAATAGGATAGAGTACAAAGTGAAGCGAATAACAGAATGCTGTATACTCATTACGCTGATGCATCATCATGAAGTGAAACGGGGGTGGTCCGGGAGTCCTGATTTCTGTAGTACAGTTTTCAATTCTTCGCATATGCTGTGCTGGTACTACTAAAGCAGTGCTCGTTGAAATGAAACTGACTCGATTTTGCTTTCCATGCTAAGGCGAAAAAGAGGAGCTCGTCGTGGTGGCTACATTTCTTTGTCCAGACCAGTTTGGAAGAAAATGAAGTTGCAATAAAGAAGTTCAAACAAGCTGCAACCGAGGCATCATACAAACCGGGTTGTCAAATTTTCCACCTCAAGTCATACCATTGATATCCTAAGAATATATAAGATCGAAATGTTCGTTCGTTTTAGGATTTTACATAGCAGAGAGATGATAGATTACATCATTCATCGCACAGTGTGGAGTCATAGCATGCAAAAATGGTAAAGAAGATATGAACCATAAAAATGTACTGTGGTTCTAATTATAGGAGAAATTTTGCAAAATAACACCTTTTGCAAAATGATATGAAAAATAATTTTAGACAAGAGGGGAAATTTTGATGGACCTCAGAGCTATTGCTTGTCGAACCGTCCGACTCGGACGTGATATCTGATTTTCTTTTGGAAGCATCGCTCTTTCCTATTTCATCTGAACTGATTCAGAGACTCATCTCACTTCAGATCACTGCACTAACCAGGATCTACCATACACTATAGAATTTCTAAGTGAAATACTCTTCCCTTTCTGTACTTTGCATCAGGGCAACTCTACACACACCAAAACAGTGTTTTTCTTTCGTATGAAATGACTATTTTGCCCCTGAAGTAAGGAAGATAGTTAAGTCGAGGACGAAATAGTCATCCACACATGTTATTATTCCGGTGTGTGTATAACAGATCAGGTTGCATCACCACCTACAATACAAGCAGACAAGAGTTTAATATAAGGTATTCATTTAATATTCAAAGAAAAGTATAGTTAATGAAAATGCATAAATTGTTTTAAACTACTCACTAGTGACCTCCTGTGAACCCAACTGTTAACGACTATTCACAGTATATAAAGACAATGAAGAAAACCAAACAGACAAGTTGGTAACCCAGTTCTGTGTCAAAGCAACACCTACATCTGGGGTCAGCTACCCAAGGGAAATTCACTATACGAAAATATTATTACAAGAAAAGACTTCCTCGTATGTCCACATACTCAATGCCCTAACTCTACTTTTCTATAGTTTCCCTATTCCAATGAGCTAATCACCACCGTCCCGGTGCCTGACAATTACAATGTAGAAAGTAAAGTGTAATTAAACTTCACTGGTAATGTTTCGGAGTGACATGCCAACTGTGCATTTAGTTTAGAAGCAAAAACCAAAAGCTTCTAAAGACAACTAACCTAGCTTCTCAAAAGTAAATAACACAAGCTCGTATGCTCTGAATAGTTCGGATGGATGGCCTTCGCATATTGAGATATCTACACTATATTTAATTGGGGAAGGGGGGATTAGTTATTCTTTGAGTGAAGCCCCATGTTTTTTTTAGCCAATAAGCAAGTGACACATTTAAATTGCATACTAACTCCCATTTAGTTTCTTTTTTTGAAAATTTGCAAAGGCCTATTATTATTTTATACATTAAATTATTTAAGCATAGTTATTAAAAATAAAATAGTTACCTATATATAATGTATATTTATTTAATCATTTTTATCATACACATATTTTGAATTTCACAAGAAATATTTATCATCATATATTCATGTAAAAATTAATATAACAATATATATTTTAATATAATAACCGAACTTACACAGGTTGAACTGTGCACAAACATCTAGTCTTTAATAGCTAGGTTAAGGACTGTCTCTTGGTAGAATTTTAATAAGGTACGAACTCTTATAGAAATAAAATATTGCGGCCCATACACACTCTTGCAGCTTTCGTATTCAATAAGGACTCCTATTATTTCGATCTTGTACTCGAAGCAACATTGCAAACCCACAATCTTACATACATAATCTCTAAAGATATTTATCTTTGTGTACGATTCTTCTAGAAGCAAGAGTGGTACATATATTCTTAACACTTGGTTTAACTCTTGTTCATTATCTTCTATCTTCGAGTGTCTCTGATTGTTATAACACTTTGTTTAATAGAAAAACTTCATCCAACTCCACGCATTAACAATTATATTTTTTTTTGCAAAAGAGCAATATATTAATAAACCAAACCAGACCACAATTACAAGGGGAGTTTACATCATGAGCAGACAAACTTCATCCAACTCCATGCACTAACAATTACATTAATCAAATTAATAACAATTGAAATTACTTGAAGTTTATCGACATTCTTTTCTCTTTCATTGCTTCAAACCTTTGATTTATTATACTACCTCCAAGCGAAGATAATCATCGTTTGATATTTTTGAAACTGAACTTTGATCATCAATTACTAAATATTATTTATCTAAACATAAAAATTTATATGGTTTGATTCATCTGTTACAATACTTTCACAACATTGATTTTTAATGTTTTTAAATAATATAATTAAAGAGTAATTGAATGAGAATGATTTACATCGATATGTAATAACGAAAGATAGTTATTTTGAATTGGAGGGAGTACTAATCAATAATCATACTAAATAATATAGTTAGTTTACATTAAGTCATTAATATTAGAATCTTTAATTAATTGCTATACCTTTATGGCTTACTAATTGGTCAAGTGTTTCAGTTTGACAAACAAGTATAAAATCTCAAAATTTAAACTAATTAAAATCCATAATTAATTACAAGAAATCACTAAGATGGAATTTAAGGATAAAAATTAAAAAAATAATAAAATTAAACTAAAATTTCAATGACAATCTCATAATAATACATGAAACATAATTGATAGGATAACCTGTTTTTTAACTTAGATTTAGAATCCTAAAATAATTGTTATCGTTTATGATTTACTAATTGTTCAAGTGTTTCAATTTGATAAACAACTACAAAATCTTGAAATTTAAACTAATGAAAATCCATAATTCATTACATGAAATCATTAAGATGGAATCTAATGATTAAGAATTAAAAACTAATAAAATTGAAATAAAATTGCAATGATAATTTCACAATGATACATGAAACATAATTGATATGATAATTGTTTTTAACTTAGATATTGCTTTAAGAATTAAAGGCAGACAAAGGACTGTATGTTTTTTGGCAGATAATCTACAGATCGGGCTTAAAAAATATTGTCATTGCCATATACATGAAACATATTAATCTTGTGACCTATTAAGAACAAATCTTACTAGGACCAGGTACCATATACACAACCAAATAATAATAGGTTCCTATTGTCCTAAAAGAGAACTCCTATTGTGGGCTTGTGGCACACAAGTAGTAAAACGAAGAAGAAGCTAATCAAGAAGGTACAAACAAACTGCACAAAACAATAATAATTATAATTGAACCCCCTTTTATCAGTTAATTGCACTACAAATCCTACGAATTTCACCAGCAGTCCTAGTTTTAACTCCAATGTTGCTCATCTTCACCATAGACCTTGCAAATTGAGTATTGAATGCTCCTCTGACCCCTAAGAAACGTTGCACAAGGGCCCTAGTGGTAGCATCACCATAAAGAAGCTGATCAGTTTCAAGAACCCCTTTCGCGGCTCTCAAGTTGGCGAAGAAGGAAGTGTCGAATGTGCCTGCACTGCCATCATCCAACGCCACACGGGTCAGGGGGTTGCCGTCTACAGGGCAGAGTGCTCTGAGCCGAGCTAGGAATGCAGGCGCGATTGTTGGGTCAGATCCTCCATTTGCTGTGAAGTTTTGTAGTCTATGGCTGAATGTTCCACATGCTGCAGTACCAATAGTGTGCCCACCTACATAAAATACATATTCAATTGATGACTAAATTGTTGATTGTTCACATACCATTGTATACATATATATCTATAACATGTATCATAAGCGGATCTAGGACAAAATTCTTCTGGTTGTTACTAGGCGGATCTATGACAAAATTCTTATGGTTGTCAAATTTATTGATTCTTTTTACAAAAAGAGACATAATTTTGTTACATATAAGACAAAATCTTTTTGGTATGTATTTATGTTAGGATATGTTCGGAACTACTATATGTTGTTGAAGAGTGTAACATAATTATATTAGGTGTGAATTATATGAGGTATAAAAAGAATTAGAAAAAAAAAATTATTTTTCTCAAAAAAGTGAAAAGTCTCTAGTTTCCAGGACAACCAATAAACAGGCTGCATCAGTCTATTGTCACAACATTAAAATGAGACGTTTTATTCATGTAGCCAACCCGTGAAATGAGTATATGATTGCTTGCTTACCAACAAGAGCAACAAGATCTTGAACATTTAGACCCTTTTGAGCAAACAACCTCCTTTGGGCCGCAACGGAGTCTCTAAGTCCGGGCAAAATATTTGTATCACTTGCTAAAGAAACCAGCCCATCCCGGCGTCCAGTTGGCACAGACCAGCTTATTCCTTTCGTC
Organism: Echium plantagineum; assembly: GCA_003412495.2. Taxonomy (NCBI): domain Eukaryota; kingdom Viridiplantae; phylum Streptophyta; class Magnoliopsida; order Boraginales; family Boraginaceae; genus Echium; species Echium plantagineum. Next base: position 34,018,483 of record CM016561.1, on the reverse strand, counting down.
TGCATGCATGCATAGTTATTTTCATTAGCGGATCTAGCTGTTTCAAAGTGATTGTTCGAAATTTTTTTTGCTTTTACAAAAAAAAAAAAGTGCCTGAACGACTAAACAAGCACAACATGTGTGGCTCCGCCACTGATTTTTTTCAACACAATACATCAAGAAAAATTACTTATAGTAAGTAATAAAGTGATTTAGTTGATTTTTTCGACTTACCAGTACTACAGAATCACGAGCAGCTAGCGCAAGAATATCAGCACAAGATACAACACCAGGACATTTCGCTTCAATTTGTGCCTTGGCAGCATCTATAACTTCAAATCCCCTCAACAAGAGATTAGGGACACCGGTTTTCTCCGTGTTCGGTCCATCAATGAGTACTGAACCGTCACAACCATTAACAAAACAATCATGGAAATGCATCCTAAGCAATCCGGGTGCAATCGTTGGGTTTGATCGAAAAGCAGATCTCACGGCGGATGTCACAAGTGATTCGGCACTAGGACATGTTTTTGAATAGAACCCTACTCGAGTCCCTTGGCTAAATGCCAATGTAGCACTCGTAGCTATCAAAAGGAAAATCAACAAAATGGACATTTTTGTTTTGTAGTTTATTGTCTTATTAACACTGTCTAATTAATTAAAAGGTTGGAAAAATTTATGTAATCACTAAGACTATTTATGAAAGGAGGAATGGTTGAGAGAATGTTGATGATTTGATTGATAAGAGTACAATCTATTTATAAGCTTTATAGATAATATGAAAGTTAATAATTATTCAAGTATGTGAAGAGAGAAAGAGTGCATGGAGAATTGGTAAGCAAAAAAATAAAAAATAAAAGAGAGAATTGGTAAGCAAAGTCGGCTCGTACCGTGTAGATTATACACGGCTCGATTAAGTTAATAAGTTTGAGTATGTGTTGGCATTCTCTAGAGGTAATTGCTGAAATGGTCCCAGTAAGTGGGTGACTGTTGCAGTTTGGTCCTCGTAAGTGGGACCGATGCGCAAATGGTCCCTGAAAGTGTATAGCGGGTGCGCATTTGGTCCTTAAAATAATATTTTCGTGGTTTTACGTAAATAAATACTAAAATTGGGCCAAAAATATAATTTTTAAGAGTTTGGCTTGGCGACACACTTAAAACTTCATTTCCCGTTTGATTAAAACTCCGATTTTGACGATTCAAAATGCGTTGGAAAGCTGTTTTCATCATCTTTAAGAATATGAGTTCAAACCCCAGTTTTATCAACATTAGATTTTCAAAACATTTCTTTTGACAAAACATACATAACAACGTTGAATCATTTATTGTCTTTTTGTCAAAAATTATTCAAGAGATAGGATTGAAGGCTAAATTTTATCTTTGTATATGTTTTTCATCCATAGCCTAATTTCTTTATCACATTTGAATATTGGTAAACTTGTAGTTGTTTCTTCTTTGTCCTTTCATGACACGTGAATGTTATTTTGGTCATCATTCTTTTGTTTTAACTTCTTCAAGTTCTCAATGACTAGTATATGGTTGTTCTATTTCTTCACCACCACACTTTAGATTTTGTTAGTCCAATTTGTACTTCGTTATTATCAAAATAGAAAAGTCTGATAATCACATATCGACTAACTCTTCAATAATCTTTGTTAAAGCTTGTATATGAGAGATATCTTTTAAATTATTTTTGACAAAAAGACGATAAGCACTACTAGAATACAGACTTTCAGTGACGCCAAAATCCGACACCAAACTGACACTAATGACTATCAGTGTCGATTTGGAATCGGGAAATTTTCGTCACCATCCAGGCGTCGCAAAATAGTAAAACCGACACCAAACCGACTCTGATGCTGCAAACCAAACTTGCACACCTTTTCGACTCTAAATCGACACCAAAACGTTTATTATTCTTCTAATTTCAAATCGACACCATCCGACTCCAAATTGACACAAATTATCGACACCAATTCGACACTAAATAGACACACTGTTACGTTTTTTTCCAATAAAACGTTGACACCATTCCGACACCAATTAGACACTACGTAGAACCATTAATTAGTAAATATTTCGACTCTATTTCGACACCATAATGACACAAATTCCAACTCCAACTGTCACCAATTAGACACTATATTGTCCAAATGACATTTTTCATGTGTTGAAGGCTGACACCAAACCGACTCCATTCCCGACACCACCCGACACTAAACTGGAAATTATGGTAAAAAAAACAGCCTGGCAGCTGCAGTTTTAATACCACAGCAGCCAGGCTGCAATGCTGGAAACTGAAAAATTATGAACAACAACAACACCAAACATAAACAAACACCAAACAACAAATATAAACAACATAAACACCAAATATGTACAACATAAACACCAAACACAAACTAAACAAAATGATTTAAAACTTTAAACAACACACATAAACACCAAATATGTATAACCTAAACACCAAATATGTACAACATAAACACCAAACAACAAAAACACCTCTTTGAAGTTTCCCTACAACAACATTATTAAAGATAAAGTTAGAGACAAGTGATAATAACATACAAAAATAGAAAAAATGATTTGGGAAATATTATAATGAAACATTACCTCTTTGAATTTGCCTACAAAAATCAACATAGTAAATTATTAGTATACATTATAATTAAAAAAAAATCCACAAACTAATTGAATTTAAAAGTTTACCTACAACAACATTATTAAAGATAAAGTTAGAGACAAGTGATAATAACATACAAAAATATAAAAAATGAAATGATTTATGCAATATTATGAAACATTATTTGGATTTCCCTACAAAAATCACCAAAGTAAAATATTAGTATACATTACAATTAAAAAATGAAATTAAAGAAAAGAGAAGAATGTTAGAGAGAATTTTCTCGATTTGTGAATGTTAGGGTTTGTAAGTGTTGAGTTTGGTGTGAATAGTGATGTTTATATAGAGGATGAGTTGGAAAATTTCTGTAAAAAAAAACACCCGACACCAATTACTCACTAAACCGACACCAAGTAGTCCAAATTTTTTGAATTTCCCGCACTTAGTCATTAGCGGGAAAATTGAAAATTTTTGAATTGAGATGCCAATGAATTGTGACTTAATTAACTCTTATGGTTGCAATCCGACACTAATGTGACACCATTTGATAGAAAAAGGGTCGCAATCTGACACCAATAGTAAAATTCAATACCAAATTGAGTTGCCCATGAATTGTTACTTAATAATTAACACCAAATGAATCAATTAATTCCTCGTCTCACCTTGTTCTCACGACTATGACATATGTCAATTATGAAAATACTATGGATCAATTCATTCCTCGACTCATATTGTTCTCACGACTATGATATATGTAAAGTATAAAAGTTTTTACTCAAACGACTAATTGCGAGATGTAACATGCCAAATTTGTTTTCTAACACGATATATGCCCCTAACATAACATTAAATTCAAATACAATTCATTATTGTTTCATCCTATAGACAAATGTCACTCAATTCGATTGTATAAATGTACACCCGACATTGTTTGACACCAAATTGACACAAATTCACACAACTCCACACCAAATTATCACACCCGACACCATTCGACACCACCCGACACCATCCGACACCAAGTAGTATTAATCTTAAGTTTTTTTAAAGTTTTTTTTAGTATTCCATTTTTTCATAATAAATGATAATCTATAAAAATGTATAATAATAATATAACCGACACCAAACCGACACTACGTGACTTAAACCAATTTGCCATAATTCGAAATTATGCATCATACGCCAATTCGACACTAAATTGACACCAACTATTAGAAACTCTGAGAATCACGAAACCGACACCAAACCGACACCATACCGACACTAAATACAAATGGTTTAGTGACGCATTTTTTTTCGACACTGAAAGTGCATATTCTAGTAGTGAAGTGGTTCAACGTTTTTATGTATGTTTTGTCAAAAGAAATGTTTTGAAAATCTTAATGTTGATAAAACTGGGGTTTGAACTCATATTCTTAAAGATGATGAAAATAGCTTTCCAACGCATTTTGAATCGTCAAAATCGAAGTTTTAATGAAACGGGAAATGAAGTTTTAAGTGTGTCGCCAAGCCAAACTCTTAAAAATTACATTTTTTGCCCAATTTTAGCATTTATTTACGTAAAACCCCAAAAACATTACTTTAGGGACCAAATGCGCACCCGCTATACACTTTCAGGGACCATTTGCGCATCGGTCCCACTTACTGGGACCAAACTGCAATGGTCACCCACTTACTGGGACCATTTCAGCAATTACCTCGCATTCTCTAGATTGATAAATTTATTCCATCAATTCCATAAAAAGGTTCGTTTAGGTATTTAGTGGTCAAATTGAACAAAATTTTGGTATATATATGTGATAGTCTTTTTTTTTTTAGATAATTGTCGATTTGGTCCCATATAATAGGACGAAATTGTACTTTGGTCCTTGATAGTTACATTATTGCAGAATAGTCGTCGGAAGTGGCTCAAGTGTTGCGATATATATAATCCTTAATAGTGACAATCGTTGCACATTAGTCCTTATTTTTTTGGAACCATACTGCAACATTTATTATTTTCGGGGACTATATTGCAACATTTGTGTCATTTTCAGGGACTAATCTATAACGTTATAACTATTTAGGAGTAGAGTGCAACTGCCCCACTATATAAGACCAAATCAACAATTATTACCTTTTTTTTCGGTGAAACCCACGACGAAAGCTTATGTGTTTGTGATAGTTATTGATTGTCTATATAACAATAACACTAATTTGAAATAAGGGTTAATGGCAGGGATGACCACCTATGTTTGCCATATGTTACCAGTCGATCACCTATGATTTAAATTGTTTAAGTCGATCACCTATGATTTAAAGAGTATCTCAGTTGGTCACTCCGTTAAAATTTCCGTCTAAATTCGTTAAATATTGGTCATGTGAGTTGCATGTGACATTTGTGGGGGTATTTTAGGAAATTCACACTAACTTTCGGGTGTGAAATTACGAATATGCCCCCCGAAATTTATGTGAAATTAATGTATTTCAAACAATCTAGCGTGTGAAATTACGAAAATGCCCCCAAAATTTATGTGAACTTCCAAAAATGCCCCCAAAAACGTCACATACAACTCACATGACAAATATTTAACGGAAGTTAACGGATTGGGTGATCGACTGGAACATTTTAAATCATAGGTGATCGACTAGGACATTTTATATCATAGGTGATCGACTGGTAACATATGACAAACATAGGTGATCATCCCTGCCGTTAACCCTTTGAAATAATGTGGTCATATATATTAATAATAATAAGATTTATGGAAAAATTGACAAATGAATTAAACAAAGAGGGACATTTATACTTGAGGAATTAAGACGGAGAAAAATATTATTCGGGTCCAACATTTGGCATTGATGACTCAATAAAAAGATAATAGCCATCATGCAAATTAATTTAAATAGCTTTGACGTAAATGCATTCATGGACAAGTTTTATAATATTATCCAAATCTTAGTTTTACATTTTTCAATCGCTTCTTGAATGTTGATTAAGTCTAGATTGATGTGTGAAACGCTACTACCTTGACTTGATCTTCGTTGACATTTAACAATTGAGAAAATTTGAAGGAATATTTCATATTTGACATTTACAATTGGTTAACTTAATATGTTATTTAGTTATCTGTGTTTTGTTAAATTTATTAAGGGTTAAAAGTTGTCTTAAAATGCCCCAGCATCTCATAGAGTGAGTATTGAAATGTTGCAACAACAACCTCGGAATCCCGTCGACATTATTAGAAAACACATTTTTTGTTTCAGGTGGAATGGCTTGACGCTTCAGGATTGCTTCGGATTGACGTCAAAAAGCAATCTAACTCGAATTTTGTAAATGGGTCTAAATTATTGGGTGTGTTAATTGCTTTGATATGACTTCAAACCTTTCAATTTATTTTATTAAAAAATGAAATAATTACCGATGCTCCAAATAATTGATGAATGCATTAATTGTAAATTATCAATCATCCTCTTGAATTCTTTATAATTAATCATCTTCCTTAATTGTCACTCCTATTAATCTTGATGATTCCAATGACTTTTGTTTTTAAAATGTTAGTGATTAATTGTAGTATAAATATAACGATATTATAAATTAAACAAATAGATACATAATTTCTAACAAGAGACTCTTGATTATAAGCTTAAGTTAGAGGTTATTAGGCTATTAAGTCTTCGATTCAATTCGAAAAATTCAATGAAGAAAAGTAGTGAAATAGAGTAGTTACGTGAAGACCATTCAATGGATAGTAGCATAGATCGCCGAGGACGAATACATGCATATATTGGAGCAAAATGTGATCACGCTCACATTAAGCGCCCCCTCACGCCGAACCCACAGCTTGAAAGGGAGTAAATCACGGTACGATCCCCAGGACCAGAGTGTATGGAGGCCTGTCTACGCTGCGCACTTAGCCTGGGATAAAACTCCCAAACTGCCGCTGGCGCGGGAATACATGCATATATGTGTTGATGTCCTCATGATTATATCGATCAGTATAATTAGCCTAATAATACAAACCAATATAATACCACTGAAGACATAAATTGTTGACTGCCCCATTTCAAAACATATTTATAATTGATGGTCAACTTACTTACATTGGCCGTAACATTATTGTACTACGTCCGTAATATTAAAGCGAAGGATTTGGCTTCTAGTGACCTTGGGTGTGTGGGGTGGGGTGGGGTGGGGTTGGGCTACTAGAGACTATTTCTGATAGCTAGATAAATTTTAGCATCATTTTCTTTGTTATATCATAGATTAACATTATATTTAACACTTTAATACTTACAAATTTTACAATAGATAAGCAATTTAATATTTTTGACATTCTATTTCATCCAAATCACTTCATCACATACATACCCATCATACTTATTCATTTTCTTTCTTCATTATATATATATGATATTATTAATATTTATAGTGAGTATCATTTATAATATATTTACAATTACAACTATTACATAACTATTAAAATTTATTAAAAACGAATACTGTATATTTAATTAATACAAAATGACTTTTGACATCACTCACATTTAGAAGAAAAAAGGTCAACTAGATCACTCATGTTTACGGAAAAAAATTCAGTATGATCACTCATGTTTAAGAAAACCCAGTTGGATTTTCAGGTTGCACGTATGAATGAGGTCGGTTGGGAAAGTTGTAAATTAGGGTAAAATTATAATTTTGTGAAGGATCCATGAGGAGATTAAATATCGATAAAAGAAAATACAAAAGATAGAAAAATATGTTAACCAAAGAAGAAGTATTGGTGAAATTCTTTCTTTTAAAAAATATAGAATTATCGATTTACAAAGTCATCTAATAATCAAATGAATCTAAAATTTCTAAATAATATTAGTATATTGTGTCATTGATTCATCAAAGGGACAGACCCAGAATTTTAATATAAGATATGCATTTTATCATTCAAAAAAAAACGCTAACGACATTATATAAATGGTTTAAAGATTTCTCAAAAGCTATGAATATTCCATTAGTAAAAGGTAATGATAATTGAAACTACTTCAAATTTGTCCATATTCTTCTCTCTTTCATTGCTTGAAACCAGTTGATAATATCTCGATAATCAAATAGATAATAATTAAATAAATAATTCTATATTTAATACAATAATCAATTTAACTACCTACATATTCTTAATATAAATTGTTTAATATTTTTCACAATATAATTTTGCAATAATATATGACAAAGTAATTAATATTTTTTTACCTGGACATTATTGTAAAAACTGAAATTTAGAACGGAGCAAGCCATTATAGGCTTACAACCAATGTGGAACGGAATCAGGAATAGAAATTGATTGTAAAATTGTTGTGAATGTATTGTGAAATTGAAAGTAGGTTAAGGTGTTGAGACTTGTGAGAATTTAACATGTCTTCTATTATTGATACTACTAGGAGTTAAGGAGTTGTGAGGATTGAAATGATTAAAGGTGTTTGGGGGGTTTGAACCTGTGACCTTTTCTATATTAGTTCACACAATATACCATCACGCCGTTTTATTTTTATATTAGGGTATGCACGGGCATAACCTAGTATTATGCTAGGTTCATTCATGCTCGGAGGGTGTTTCATCACTTATATTTATAAAATACATAACATGTTAGTTCAGATCAGTAACAAACTGAACTCCGTTCAAAATGAAACCGTTTTTTCTCTCAAAGTTTTCTTCAAAAATTTCATCTCTAGAACAGATTTCATCTAGCAAAATCTCTCTAGATTTTCCTAGAGTCCTGTTTCACACTAAGAATTTCCCTAGGACCATTCTAAGAAGATTCTTTTGTGTGTTTTTCTTTGGTTAGTTTACTATAACACTCTCTATGGAGTCAGAAAACAGTTACGATTTCCTTGACAATCATCTTTCAATTGAGGAAGCCACGCCTATTGAACTCAATAAATCTGATGTCATAGATGGATTAGCAGATTGTAAGGCAAGCGTCTATGCCAAAATTCATTCAGAACGGGATGCTTTTATTAGTTTGCAGGGATTTGGTTTGGCTATGTCACGCACTTGGAACTGCAAGGGTCTACGGGTTTCTCTAATCAGAGAATCTATTCTTCAGATCTACTTTCCTACTCATAAGGATAAAGGGCGCATTATGAATAATGGTCCATGGTGTTTTGATAACGATCTGATTGTTATGCAGGATTGGCAACGAGATGTGTGCCAGGGGAAATTTCATTCAAGCAACGCACATTTTGGAGTCATGTCAGGGACTTACAAGAAGAATTTCTCACTAGGGAAGTTGCAACAAAACTTGCTACCCATTTTACTGGATACGATCAGATCGAACTTCGGATGGACAAACAAGGGAAACGATTTTTTCGTTTACGTACTAGTGTCAACATTGAGAATCCTGTTCGACGGTTTGTTCTTCTTAAACTTAAAGGATCTAATGTCATAGGAAATCTTGCTTATGAAAGGTTGTCAAGCATTTGTTTCCATTGTGGAAAGATGGGACACCTTATTAGGAAATGCTCTTTACTTCAACCTGGTGAGGATCATCGTCCTCATGTCTGTTATAGTTTACGAATAAAAGCACCTCTAGAAAAATCTTAGGTAGAGCTCAAATTGTCTGAGGGTCGTCCTAATATTCCAACTAACTAAGAGGCCTCTCCAGGATCTACACAACCTCATTCAGACAAGGATGGTAATAGTTTTGACAGTTACCATGTGAATCCATCTTGTTCTGCTCAAGCAACTATCCCTGAAGTTCCAAAACATACGGTTAAGCCGTTCATATTTTTTCCACAAGGTAAAACGGTTTCAACCCACTGATATAAAAACGTTGTTTGAATTAGGGGAACGTGATCAGATTGAATTACATGCCCAATACACCCTGGTACCGGACCTGTCCTGCATGCCCACTGAATTTTATGGCCCAATCAGATGGAAATACATGCTCAATCCACCCCATGGATCTGGTACTTCACCCTTTGGACATTCCTACAGAAGATGGATATCATGAAACAGGAGACACTGAAGGCCCCAATCAAAGGGCCCAGACGAGTTTAATAGTATGGAAAGGGAAAACACTGATTTCCTTAATTTGGTCAAGTTTAAACTGGTGGATGATACACCATTTGTTCCCATGTCCACTTCCAAGAAACGTCCAATAATGGAGATACACGACACTCTCACTCGTCCCTCTCTCAAGAAATTGTTTCTTTTTAGTTCCGTATTGAACATTTCTTCTTCTGATTTACCAACGGTGGAGACTACTAGGCAGTCCCGCCGATCACCATGAATGTCCTTAGTTGGAACTGCCGAGGGCTCGGGCATCCTTGTGCAGTACGATCACTTTCTGTTTTAGTTAAATCTAATAGACTTAGTGCAGTTTTTCTTATTGAGACCAAGTTGTGGACTCATGAATGGTATAGGATTGAAAGTAAAATAAGGATGTTTAATATGTTTGACATGGAATCTATTAAAAGAGAGGGTGGTTGGCTTTGTTGTGGTCTCGTCATATTGATGTATTTATTAAGTCCTATTCTTCTCATTACATGGAAGCAATCATTGATGAAGAAAAAAGCTCAAGCATGGCGTCTCATTGGTTTCTATGGGCACCATGAGACTAATAAATGTAGACATTCTTGGGATTTATTGGCATAAGTGGATAGTTTATCACAACTTCCAATAGTTTTCATTGGTGACTTCAATGAAACTTTGGACATTTGTGAACAGTTCTCTTAAAGCAACGGGATTAGTATCGTATTGGACTATCTTCAGATTCAAACTTTGCCCTGTGATCATGTCATGCCTACTATTACCAGTGAAGATGTCAAGAGAGCACTATTTTCATGAAGGGACTTAAATCACTAAGACCCGCTCGCATGACTGCCTTGTTTTTTCAACATAACTGGGCAACAGTTGGTGATGACATTTGCAACATAAAAGAGTATTGGAGTATTGGAAGCCCGTTGAGTAAATTAGGGATAGATCAATTGATTTGGGGGTTTATGTCCTAGTTTTCTTATTTAGTTTTATTTCTATATATTGGGCTTTCTATATTTATTAGGCAGTTTGCTGATATGGGCTTTCTATATTTATTAGGTAGTTTGCTGATATGGGCACATCTTGAACTCTATAAATACGAGGGTTCAACACATATTGTAAACACACCTTTCAGAATTATATTTGATTCAATATCAAAACATAGTTTCAGCTTAAATAGCTTTATTTTGTATTCAATTCTTCAAGTCGATTTCTTGTCTTTCTTAATATTTCATAATCGTCTGTTTTTCAAGTTTCCGTTTTATAATTGCATTAGCAATTCTTAGATGGTATCAGAGCTAGTTTAATTAAGAAGATCATAAACAACAAACAAGAATGGCAGGCGAAGAAACAAGTGAGAAAGAATCACAGACTTATAACAGATAATATTCTTATGGAATTTGAAGCACACCACTTCATTAAATATCAGAAACAGAGTTCTAGGGGGGTCATGTCAATGAAGCTAGACATGATTAAAGCCTATGACAGTATTGAATGGCCTTTTCTTAAAGCTATGTTGATCAAAGTATGATTCAATGTTTCTTTGGTTTCTGTGATTATGAATTATGTTACATCTGTTAAATATGCGATCATGGTGAATGGGCATCAAACGGGTTTCATATCCCCAGGCAGAGGTCTAAGGCAGCGCGACCCACTTTCTCCCTACCTTTTCATAATCTGCAAATAAGGACTGATTGGATTATTAAATGAGGCTATTCGAAGTGGGTCTATTACTGGACTCGGAATGGGACCTAACATGGACCCGATTTCTCATATGTTATTTGCTGATGACACAGTCCTTCTCGGAGTGGCAACTACCCAGGAGGCTTCTCAATTCAAAACGATCCTGGAGCAATACAAGAACTGGTCTGGACAATTGGTTAGCATCCAGAAATCCTCGATTATGTCCAGCCTCAGTGTTGTACAAGCTACTAGAAACTTAATCTTAACCATTCTTGGAATGAATGAGGTCGAGTCTCACGGAAAGTACCTAGACCTTCCTACCATTATCGGTGCTTCAAAAAAAGGAGTTTTTTCATCTCTCGTTACAAGGATGAAGCACCGAATAGATGATTGGAAACCTATACTACTTTCCACGGCAGGGAAAGAAGTTTTTATTTCATCAGTATTACAAGTCATTCCCCTACATGCGATGCAATGTTTCCTTCTACCTATATATACATGTAAGGAAACGCATGCCCTGATAGCTATCTACTGGTGGGGGCCTGATTCCGCAAATGAAAAAGTACATTGCTCAAGTTGGGACATTCCACAAATGAAAATTGAAAAAGTACATTTTACAAATGAAAAAGTACATTACTGGTGGGTGGCTTGGGTTTCCGAGCTCTTCATATTTTCAACAAAGCTCTACTCTGTAAACAGGTGTGGAAGTTTATTTCTAAACCCCATACACCCTTGGCAAAAATGTACAAAGCTAAGTATTTTCGCTCGTGTGATTTCTGGTCTGCGTCTCTTAGCACGAGCCCTAGTTGTCCTTGGCGTAATCTCTTGGTTGTGAGAGATGTTACGCAATATGGTGTTAAATGGAAAATAGAAATGGTAATTCAATAAATATTTGGACATCACAATGGTTAAACCATACTTGGTCTCATAAACCAATTACCCCATAACTTACCTGCACATTGGTCCAAAAGGTGTCGGATCTTATCGACCCTGATCTGGGACCTTGGCACAGAAACTCAATTCAACAACTCTTCTTGGAAATAACTCCACAGCCATCATCAATATGCCTCTGACAAGAATCCAACAGGCAGACAAGTTAATCTGGGGGCAGAATTCATATGCGATCTTCTCGGTAAAAAGTGCGTATAAATTAATTTTACAAGCTTAAGAATGTACCAGATATACAATATAATTCTATATCTACAGATCAGGTACTCTGCAAGCAATTCTGGAAATTAAAGTTGCAGGGCAAAATTAAACATTTTTTCAGTGGAGGATCATAAATGATACACTGCCTACAACTACTAATATCAAGAGAAGGCATATAGATGTTCGATTTGTTGGAATATCCCGGGGTTGCAAGACACAATGAACTACGATAGTTCATATGTCTGGAAAACCCTAATTCGTTGATCGTTAGAACTTACACAATGAAACTAGCTCATAGAAGTATATGTTTAAAGGTAGTGTGAATATGCTACAAATAACATATAAAAGAGTAGTGCTACAAAGTTATACCTTTGAAGCGTGAGCGGAAGCTTTGTAAATCTTTAAGCGCTTATCCCCACACCTTGCTCCTTTGCTTTCTCCTTGAAGAAATGTCTATCACCAAGGTGATATGAAACTACTATGAAATAGTCCACACCAATACCTTAGATAGCAATAAGACACACTTGGACTAGTGTGTGTTATTGAGGAGTATGTAGTCTTTACTACTATAGCAAAAATGTAGAACTAGTTCTACACTCTACACTTAGAGTTTTGCTAGAGGGTTGAGGTTGAAGATGAAGTGTGTTTGTTTGTGTTCTTGTGTTCTCTAGCAAGAGATATGCAAGACTTAGATTAATCTATTCACATTCAATATCATCTTATGATATAGAATGGATGATGAAACATATTGCACACTAAACAAACACATTAACCATCCATATGGTTAATGCCTCTTGGTCCATGGAAGATGCTCTTACAAGAGTTCTTCCCAAGGGATACAAAGCCTTCCCAAGGCATAAAGTAGCCACCAAGATGTCAACTCCTCATAATGATGAGATTAGTTAATTAATCTTAATTAATTAATTAAATCATATCTTGTTTAATTAATTCATTAATTAATTAAATCATTTCAATAAATGATAATATATAAATATATATCTCACATATATATATATACATAAACCCTAAATAGTGCGTCCGGAACTAATTCCGGGCGCACCATCGGTTCGGTCGGGACACGATCTCGATCGAACCGAAATTCCTCAATATGGATCAAATCCCTTATTCACTTTCGGGTCACTACTCGAAAGTATCTTCGGTAATTGTTACGTGTGTGACCTCATAGCCCGAGTAACGAAGGCATCGGGATTCAACGTATAAGACCGTATACACGAATCCCGAAGATCATCGAGAGAGCCTAGTCTGCCATTCGATGACCCCCGGCATTATCTCGGGTGAGACTACTGATAGTTCAGATAACTATCGGTTGTTGAACCGTATATATAGATGATATAGTTCACGGGCACTAATTGAGGAAATTGACACATCAATTTCCAACACTCCCACTTGCCCTTGGACTATTACCAATGTCTCGGATGTACACTTGCATCCTTGTCACATGATTCCCTTTGTCCTCGGTTTTCATCATAGGCTAAAGCAAGAAAGCGTGTCGCCAACTCCTATGACATAATTTCTCGTAACACGAGATAGTCTCACTCCCGTTCATAACGGGTGAATTCATAAGTAAGACTAACTCTCCGAGTGGCCAGAAAAACCTTCCCTGTATACCAGGGTGGACAAAGACCCTACCAATGCATCACCGATCATCTCACCACTACATTCACATAAGACCCAACGTACCCCATTACCACCAGTAACGGATGGGTCCGGAAGTAGTCAAAGCCTCATGCTCACGTAGCATGAGAATGATATGCATGTAGGTCTCAGAACCTCTATCATATGGCTCGTGTGAAATATAGGACACAATATCTCTTCTATAACTTCACAACGGTCACTGTCCAGTACCATGTCAAGACTCTCTTGACAATGAACCCATGTAATGATTTGGACCATCCTTTTGTCTTAAGAAACAAAGTCAAACGAATCATTACACACTAGTTTGGTTGTGTCCGTTCCCAAAACGCTGGGACACACCATTAGGGACAATGTAATCACAATAGTTCTTGTCTTGAAAAAGGGGTTCCTTAGCCAATACACTTATTGGCTCCTCTTCAAGAACTCGTGATTACATGGGAATTAAAATATTTATCATACAACTATGATTAAATATTCAATTGTTTATTCAAATGCTATAAAAGAATAGGCAATCAATAAACAAGAAGTAATACTTTTATTCAACAACAAGAGTTTTACAAAAGTATACTTCATACATATAAAACAAATAAACTGAAATAAAGCTCCCACTAAGACTAAGACCACTCGGACCTAAGCCTAAGTCCAATAGCTGAAGTATGGAACTCATGTTTAGTCTGAGGTAACGGTTTAGTCAAGGGATCAGCTGCGTTGTCGTCTGTATCCACTTTGGATACCTTGATGTCACCTCTCTGGAACATTTCTCGGACGAGGTGATACTTCCTAAGGACATGCTTAGACTTATGATGAGCCCTAGGTTCCTTAGCCTGTGCTATGGCTCCAGTGTTATCACATAACAACTCAATTGGACCATCAGCGCTAGGAACTACCCCAAGCTCAGTCATAAACTTCTTAAGCCAACATGCCTCCTTGGCTGCTTCAGAAGCTGCAATGTACTCGGCCTCCGTAGTAGAATCTGCAACTGTGTCCTGCTTGGAACTCTTCCAACAGATGGCTCCACCGTTCAGGCAGAATACAAACCCGGTCTGAGAACGAAAATCGTCTCGATCAGTTTGGAAACTGGCATCTGTGAAACCTTTTGCAATCAACTCCTCATCTCCGCCATATACCAGAAACATATCCTTAGTCCTTCTCAAGTACTTAAGGATAGATTTCACAGCGGTCCAATGGCTGTTGCCTGGATTCGCTTGATATCGGCTGGTCAGACTCAGAGCGTACGATACGTCTGGTCTAGTGCACAACATGGCATACATGATAGATCCTATGGCTGAAGCATACGGGACTCTACTCATGTTCTCCTTCTCGACGTCAGTGGTGGGGCACTGACTTTTGCCGAGAATAGTACCAGTTGTGATAGGCAGTATTCCCTTTTTGGAATCGATCATATCGAATCGTCTCAGAACCTTATCAATATAAGTGTCCTGTCTCAGGCCAATCAACCTATTGACCCGATCTCGATATATCTTGATTCCAAGGATATACTGCGCCTCTCCTAAGTCCTTCATTGAGAAACACTTACACAACCATCTCTTGACTGACTCAAGGAGCGGTTTGTTGTTTCCAATGATCAGTATGTCATCTACATACAGGACTATAAATGCAATGTGGCTCCCACTTACCTTCTTGTATACACAAGCATCCTCCTCATTCTGAATGAAGCCAAATTCTTTAATTGCTTCATCGAATCGGAGGTTCCAACTGCGAGAAGCTTGCTTGAGTCCATAAATGGATCTCTGAAGCTTACATACCTTCTTAGGTCCTTTCGGACATGTAAAACCTGGAGGTTGTGTCATGTACACATCCTCCTCAAGGTTTCCATTAAGGAAAGCGGTCTTTACATCCATTTGCCATATCTCATAGTCATAATATGCGGCAATGGCTAAGAGGATCCGAATAGACTTGAACATGACTACCGGTGAGTAGGTTTCATCATAGTCAATACCATGAATTTGTTTGAAACCCTTCGCCACTAGTCTAGCCTTGTAAACATGGACATTTCCATCTTTATCAAGCTTTTTCTTAAAGACCCACTTACACTCGATAGGTCTAGCACCTTCGGGTAAGTGAACCAATGTCCAGACATCATTCTGGTACATAGAGTCTATCTCGGATTTCATGGCTTCAAGCCATGACTCGCTATCTGGCCCTTTCATTGCGGCTCCATAAGTATAAGGCTCGTCGTCTTCTATCAAGAAGGATTCCCCATACCATCTATCGGGAACATGACGAGTCCTATTGGATTTCCTAAGGGTCGGTACTTCTTCAGGAGTTTCATCTACCGTGGATCTAGGGTCCAAGATAGGATCCACCATGAAAGGAGGATCTACTTCCTGAAGTGAGCCTGCCGAGTTCGTTAACTCGACTTGCTCATTTGATGAGACCCTTGAGTTCAATAACCCAACTCTCCTATTCAATGAGTTTCTTGAGTTCGATAACTCAACTTGCTCATTAAACGTGTCGAATGAGTTCATTAACTCATTTGGCTCATCATCTTGAACTTCTTCAAGTTGTACCGTATCTCTGACATTTCCTGATAAGAACTCTTTCTCAAGGAAATGCGCTGTCCTAGCCACGAAAATCTTGTTTTCTGGCTTAAGGTAGAAATAATACCCTTTGGTTTCCTTTGGATAACCAATGAAATGGCACAAGTCAGCCTTTGGGCCTAGCTTGTCTACGTTCAATTTCTTGACGTAGGCCAAGCAACCCCAAACCCTGAGAAAGCTAATCTTGGGACGTTTCCCAAACCACATCTCATATAGTACTTTCTCAGCTGACTTGGTTGGACAATTATTTAAGGTAAGTGCGGCAGTTTGCAACGCGTAACCCCAGAAGCTGACATGTAGGTCGGTTCGACTCATCATGGATCGCAAACTGTCTAACAGAGTGCGATTCCTCCTTTCGGACACACCATTATGTTGTGGTGTTCCGGCCGGTGTGAGTTGTGAAACAATTCCACAATCTCTAAGATGAGCGTCAAACTCGTGGCTCATATATTCGCCTCCTCGATCGGATCGAAGAGTCTTAATAGTCTTGCCGAGTTGATTCTCTACTTCATTTTGGAATTCTTTGAACTTTTCAAAGGCTTCACTCTTGTGCTTCATTAGATAGACATAGCCATAACGGCTAAGGTCATCCGTGAAGGTAATGAAGTAGGGAAAACCACCTCTTGCAGGAGTGTTCATTGGACCACATACATCGGTATGTATTATCCCCAATAAATCACTTGCCCTTTCACTCGTTCCAGTGAAAGGCGATTTGGTCATCTTGCCTAAAAGGCATGATTCGCATTGGTCATATGATTCAAAATCAAGTGACTCAATAATTCCACTTTCGTGGAGTTTCTTGATGCGATTTTCATTTATATGACCAAGTCTGCAATGCCATAGGTAGGTAGGATTCAAGTCGTTAGGCTTGTTCCTTTTAATATTTACGTTATATACCTCATGATCCTCATCTAGTATGAAAAGGCCATTTTGGTTTGAAGCTTTTGCATAAAGTAAACCATCACGATTAATAGAACACATATTTCTTTCCATAAGGATGGTAAAACCATCATTGTTCAAAACAGATATGGAAATAATATTTCTAGAAATAGCGGGAATACAATATACATTATTTAAAACTAAGACCATCCCGGATGGTAGTTTTAAATCTATCTTGCCCACGGCAACTGCAGCAACCTTTGCTCCATTGCCCACCCGCAAGTCCACCTCTCCCTTCCGAAGAGCTCTACTGTCCTGTAGTACCTGCATATTTCGACAAATATGAGAACCACATCCTGAGTCAAGTACCCAAGTAGAGTTATTAGAGGTGATAAAAGCTTCAATAACGAATATACCTGCCGGAAGAGTCCCACTCTTCTTGTCTTCGAGGTACTTCTTGCAGTTCCTCTTCCAGTGACCAGGTGTATTACAATAATGACACTGGTCAGTCCCCTTAGGACCTTTAGCCGGAGTTTTGGAAGTCTGGGCCTTGACTGTTTTGATAGATCCAGTCTTGGCCTTTCCCTTCCATTTCCCCTTGCCTTTCTTAAAGGCCTTCTTGTTCTGAATCATCAGAACAGAGGGAGTAGGGGTAGAGCTCTTCCCACACTTCAACGCAGTATCAGCCGTGCTGATCATTTTATGTAACTCCGATAACGATTTATCGAAGTCATGCATGTTGAAGTTCATGACAAAGTTACCAAACTTGTCAGGAAGGGAACGGAGGATTATGTCAACGGCCAAATCCTTGGAAAACTGAGTTCCCAAAGACTCAAGTCTCTCGATGATCCCAATCATCTTGAGAACATGAGGACTGGTCTGTTGACCATTGGATAGTTTGCAATCCATGAGGGCACAAACAGCTTCGTACCGCTCATTTCTTGCCCGCTTCTGGAACATCTCTTCCAGTCTGCTGTGCATGTCATATGCTGCCACATTTTCGAACTGAATCTGAAGATTCGGTTCCATGTTGGCTAGCATAAGACATTGGACATCCAATGCATCATCCACGTGTACATCATATGCACTACGTTCTAGCTCATCGGCATTATCTCCGGGTGGTGGAGGAAGTTCTTCCTTAAGAACATACTCGACTCTCTCGTGCTTGAGAACGATTCTCAAGTTACGAGACCAGTCGTTGAAGTTATTGCCATTGAGTTTACACTTCTCAAGTGTAGATCGGAGTGAATTTGAAGTTGATTTCTTAGCAGTTGCCATCTAAAAACATGCGAGTATGAAACGACATTCAGTTTAATTTATATGTAAAACATACGATACAAGTAAAGCATGCTTGAAATAATAATACGAGTACCAACAACCCCTCGAAGTGTACAAGTATACCAAGACCCCACGGACTTGGGTATGAGCGGCACACGCAATCATCCTCATATTCCAATCCATGGGTAAGTCCTACTAGACTATCATATATTAATCATCCAATGATTATATATGACTCTTGGCGTCTATCATTAGTCGTTTTATGACACTATAGACTTCCTTTGCCAAACGGGCCGGTTCGATGGGCTAACCTGTAGCCACGTTTTAAGTAACCTTAGTTCACCATAAAGGGATGGATTACATTTGCCGGTTCGATGGGCTAACCTGTAGCGCATGTAATCCCATTGCCTCCTATTCCTATGAATCAAAGTGCCCATCTAGGGATGATCCACCCGAAACGTAGGAAAGTTTGACAACTTTGAACTTAGGTTTGGCAAACACTTAATTATTACGTGGAGGGGTTTAGATTAAACATGTAATCCACATTTCATGCATATCACATAAGGTATACATATACTTCAAGAAAATATATGTAAGCATGAAACATGGCATGAATAATAAACACTTTAAAGGGACGTGATATGGCCTAAAAGACATTAAATAAAACTAGTCTAACTAGTTCTAAACTAAGTCCTTGGTCTCCGTCTTCTTGGACATCGCCATGCTCCAAGTCCGTCTCTTCATGTCTTGTTACATAATCAACTTTCGCATTAAATGGCACATGCGCCGCGAAAAAGAAATAACAATACAATAATTTAAAACGACACATGCGTCGTATTTCAATATCAAGGACAGTACGCAGACTGTATTTCGAATAAATACTAGGCCATATCAAATCCCCATTCCATTCAGACTACAGTTTATATATGTATAACACATTATACATAAAACACATAAACATACTAGGAATGGAATAAAACACACAAGCAACACACAACTCACACACATACTCACATTCAAATAATGTGAATCATAGTCATATATGCATATCATAACCTTTAGTTGTCCAACAACTAACATAGCCAATTATCGGAAGTTTTACCATAAGTTCAACATTTTGAACTAATAACCCAATTACATTCAAAGAGACTTAGCATAAGTTATATTTGTTAAGGTTTGAAATTCATAATAACTCAAACCTCAAACTTCCTTTCGATACTCAATTAATCAATTTAATTAGTACCGATAGGATAAAATCAAAGTGCTCCCACTTACCTCCACAAGACTCGCCATAAGACGATCTTATGTTGGAAGAGCTAGATTTTGACATACATGCTAATTTTAAACTATTTTAAACTTCTCAAAGAATGTTTTGGACTTATAGGATTATTTCCGGAATGAAAACAATCTCTAAGTCACCCATAACAAACCGAAAACGTCCATAATCATCAAATGACTTTGGACTTAATCGATTTGTTTTGTTTCGAAATCATCAAATGACTTTGGACGTGCATGGACGCGTCCAGGGGGACCGAACCAGGCTTTGGGCCAAGGCGTTCCGTATCCAGAGAAAGCCGAGGGTGCGCGTTCCAGTGGAGCCGTGCCCTTGGCTTGCCTGGACGCACGCGAAACTTAGGTTTTGTCGGGGAGGGTTTTCCGAATACGAAAATCGGCTACGGTTCATATATCGACATATATACTATATGGTACTACTTTAAACACTTCTAGAACATGTTAAACGTGTAATATAGCTCTGATACAATGTTGGAATATCCCGGGGTTGCAAGACACAATGAACTACGATAGTTCATATGTCTGGAAAACCCTAATTCGTTGATCGTTAGAACTTACACAATGAAACTAGCTCATAGAAGTATATGTTTAAAGGTAGTGTGAATATGCTACAAATAACATATAAAAGAGTAGTGCTACAAAGTTATACCTTTGAAGCGTGAGCGGAAGCTTTGTAAATCTTTAAGCGCTTATCCCCACACCTTGCTCCTTTGCTTTCTCCTTGAAGAAATGTCTATCACCAAGGTGATATGAAACTACTATGAAATAGTCCACACCAATACCTTAGATAGCAATAAGACACACTTGGACTAGTGTGTGTTATTGAGGAGTATGTAGTCTTTACTACTATAGCAAAAATGTAGAACTAGTTCTACACTCTACACTTAGAGTTTTGCTAGAGGGTTGAGGTTGAAGATGAAGTGTGTTTGTTTGTGTTCTTGTGTTCTCTAGCAAGAGATATGCAAGACTTAGATTAATCTATTCACATTCAATATCATCTTATGATATAGAATGGATGATGAAACATATTGCACACTAAACAAACACATTAACCATCCATATGGTTAATGCCTCTTGGTCCATGGAAGATGCTCTTACAAGAGTTCTTCCCAAGGGATACAAAGCCTTCCCAAGGCATAAAGTAGCCACCAAGATGTCAACTCCTCATAATGATGAGATTAGTTAATTAATCTTAATTAATTAATTAAATCATATCTTGTTTAATTAATTCATTAATTAATTAAATCATTTCAATAAATGATAATATATAAATATATATCTCACATATATATATATACATAAACCCTAAATAGTGCGTCCGGAACTAATTCCGGGCGCACCATCGGTTCGGTCGGGACACGATCTCGATCGAACCGAAATTCCTCAATATGGATCAAATCCCTTATTCACTTTCGGGTCACTACTCGAAAGTATCTTCGGTAATTGTTACGTGTGTGACCTCATAGCCCGAGTAACGAAGGCATCGGGATTCAACGTATAAGACCGTATACACGAATCCCGAAGATCATCGAGAGAGCCTAGTCTGCCATTCGATGACCCCCGGCATTATCTCGGGTGAGACTACTGATAGTTCAGATAACTATCGGTTGTTGAACCGTATATATAGATGATATAGTTCACGGGCACTAATTGAGGAAATTGACACATCAATTTCCAACACGATTAACATGCTTTTATGTGGAAAAGAGGATGAAAATATCATGCATGTCTTTAATTCTTGTTCATATATTAAACAAATATGCTCTTCAAGAAGTATTGAGGTTTCTGAATCAGATCAAATTTCTTAGATTTATTCTATAGAAAATGAAAAACGTTACCTTTGAAGACATTCATAGATTAGTGTGTCACTGTTTGGATGGTCTAGAACCATCGGGAATATCTCCATGAAGGGTGGGATCCTAAGAAAATCAGTTGATGTGTCCGAAAGTATAACTTCCTTTCTGGATGCGCAGTCGAGAGTGTTGAAGGATCTGATTGATCTAAACCCTCCTAGTGTTTAGTAGTTGTATTATGTTAGGTTGTTTATTTAGTCTTGTTCGTTAGTAGTTTGGGCTTAGATAGACTAGTTGATTTGGTCTGATAATTTCTTGGGCCATGGGTCATGGTCTGGACTTTTTGGACCAAGCAATTTAGATATATCTCAACTTATTATTTTTCATATTAATATATCGCTTATTTAAAAACAAATAAGGAATGTGGGAGGGGGCGTGTCAGGTATGTCTGCAACAAGCGTAGGTGGCATCGTCTGATTGGTTCACTTATCATCTGGGTTTCACTTAACACCAAAATTGTCTATAAATAAAAATTAATTTTAAAGAAAATGGGTATGAATTTAACATCAAGATGTCTGCCTGCTGGATTGTAATATATATATTTAACACTTAATCTCCTGTTATACTTGGTCATAGTGACGTTCTTCAAATTGTCCGTAATTCATTTGATTGTAGGAGATAAGAGTTTAACTAATATTCATTTATCGAGTAATGATATGGATTTATGTGTAGTGTCCAGATTTTTATTTAATGATATCTTTTCCAATTTACTCATATAAAACAGAATGTTCATTATTTAGAAATTCACATACCACATATCAAACCCTATATTTTGAACATCAAAACAACAAATTACTTAAAAAGGGCGAATGACATCATTCACCACTAAAAGTATCTAATGTTTCCACTGTGTGTAATACCCGACCCAAAGTGGATGATAAGATATGTTTGATATGATTTGATTGGTACTACTCATACCATCAAGATGCATCTTCTTTTCGGTAGCCAACTCATAAGAACTCCAAAGTTAAGCGTGTTTGACCTAGGGTAATTCTAGGATGGGTGACCAACTGAGAACTATCCCGGTGAGCACGTGAGTGAGGACAAAACGTGCTGGAAAGACCCGTGATGGTTTGTGAGGCCAGTCCATCAAATCAAATAACGTTCCGACCCGGTTGGGGGGGCGGGACGTTACAAATGGTATCAGAGCGAGGCCATCCGAAATCTGAGTCTAAGTGCTATGCGATGCAAAGTGCTACGTCGAGGACGGGAGTGACCTCTTGAGGCCGTAGTAGCCACCTCTAGAGTCTCACATGGATGGTACGGTCCTGGATGTGGAATGGATGTGGCTCAACGAGGACGTTGAGTGTTTAAGTGGGGGAGATTGTAATACCCGGCCCAAAGTTGGTGATAAGATATGTTTTATATGATTTTATTGGTACTTTCAAAAGTGTCAATATTTTATCATTTACATACATTTTTTCATTAAAATTTGATCATTGGGCAGTTTTGAAATTTTTTTAATCATTTAGTAAGTTTTTTATTGAAGGTAAATTAATCTCTTCACATTTATACATATTAAATCATCTTCAAATTTTGGATTTGGAAATTTGGAGCTAATTTAAGGAGATGAAAAATAATAGTGATAAGGTTAGGTTATATCACAACCAAGACCAATGTCAACAAATAACCAACCCCTCAATTTAACCCAATCTGACTTAATCCGAAAATAAGGGTTGATTGGGTAAGAGCGCAGGGTTTGGTTTAGTAGTCGAAAATATGCATTCGACGATATTGAGAAGGATGAGAAAACTTCTTGATGGTCCTTCGTTTATCTGGGCAGCTTCAAAAGGTACGCCTTGAGAATCAGCTGGGCCAACAGAGGTTGTTCCGAACTAGGCGCAACTTGTGTTTTCAAGTGGAGATGGTTATTTTGGATACACACGGATAAGCCTTAGGAGCCAGGTGAGATTGTAAGCTCGGAGGCATACTATAGACACTCCGAGGCTTAAATTAGTAAGGGTCTGATGAGTGTCAGAGCAGATTAAAATTAATTACCTCAAAGTAAAGGTTCACATTCTCTATACATTGGCATGTAGAGAAAGAAAGGATGATATTTTCTGCTGTTAAGATGATGACACTTGTAAACATCTAGCACAAACATTCATTCACGTGTGAGCTCAAACTGAGTGAGCTAAATTAGTTATAAACATTCTTCTTCATTTTTTGAATTAGCGATGATATATCTTAATTCAGGGGGAAAAAGAGGGATAAAACACCCCCGGTCTGCCGCTCATAAACAATCTTGATTGCTTTACCTTCCAAATTCCATCACATGTGATCTTTACAAATAATTACTCATTCGAAATTATTTATTGATTGGTAATGCACTTATTTATCCCAAGGGAGAGTTAATGACCCAACTATGAGGCCTGAAATTCTGATGATTGATGAAATGTTCAAGATTATTGTCTTATACTCTTTATTGGTTAATAGATTTGAAAATCTTATTTGTTGTTTAATTTGGTGGTGGTAGGGGTAATGGTGGAAGAAGTTACTGGTTATGGTGATGAAGGTGGTGTTGTGGGTTGATGGAGATTGAAAAGAAGGTGAGTCGGGTGAAAGGGGATGGTGGTGGGCTATTAGTCTGTGTGGTAGGTGTGTGGTAAGGGGAGGTCAAACGAGCTAAAAAAGTTGAAGGAGGAGGTATTGTTTTTTTTTAATTTTATATTTTTACAAGTTGTTTGTTAAAGAATTCAAATAAATTGTTGGTAAAGGATAACTTCTAAAGAAATATAAATAATTAGACAATTGCATTTAATACAACGACCTCGTTTCAAATTATTTAAAGTTCAAATTAGTTGTCAACTTGATTTATTGACTTTTATGGTAAGCTTTTGAATGATCAATAGGTGATACAAAAAAGTGACAAAAAGTGGGTGGAATGAGTAGGAAAAAATAGACTCATTGGTAGCATTGCCTTTAGCCCTTAAAATTTTATGAAATCTCATGTTTAATGAGACGCAAAACCTATTTGTACCTTTTCGATTTTTGGGGTCAATTTTTAATAACGAATGATTACTTGAGTTTTTTTAATAACAAAATATTGTTTTTTTGTTTGTCGTTTTAGGCTAAAATCTCTGTGTATACTTTGGCCCAAAATTACATGTATAACTAGACATGTCAATCAGACCGGGCCATCCGTGGCTAGGCCCGTCATTCCGGCCCCATATTCGGCCCCACCCGTTATGGAGTGGGCCGGATATGGGCCCAGTTTTTTACCCCTGTCCCGGTTCGATGCCCAAGGAAGCCCGGGGTATACGCCCTCTCCTTGTTTGAGGCTCCCATGAGGCCCGTGATTCACTTTAAGTCCATTACATTTCAAGTTTAAATATGCATATTAGTAAATTAAAAATAAGATGTTCTGGAGTTAATCGTATAGCCTAGTGGAAAAGGCTCTCGCTAAAGACCAGAAGGTCCTGAGTTCGAAACTCACTTTATCGTTAATTTACAAAAAAAAAATATATATATAGGATGCTTTGGTGGGAGTTGTGGATTTGAACTTGATTCCTAAGGTCAAAGGTAAGTATTGTGCCAACATGATTATTTGCGATGTTAGTATGTTTTAACAATAAAAGTACATGATGCGTCAATATATTATCCTTTCAATAATAAAAGTATTTTGTTTACATTATATGCTATTTAATATGTGTGACACTTATTTTATAATTTTCTTATAAAAGTTGTCTAATGTTAGTTAATGTAAAAAATACAAGATGTGTTACTATATTATTTTCTAAATTGTAAAAGTCTATTTGTCATTATAAATTATTTCACAAAATTAACGATATAGTTCAATTCAATATGTTACGGTAAGAGAAATTATTTTGATTTAATATATAATTAATTATTTATGGATAAAGACATGAAATGCTATAATATATTATTCTTTAAATAATATAAGTTGTTTATTGTTTGGTAACATATTATTATAATATTTAAAGTAATAAGTTGAGATGTGAATTCTTTTGATTATAATATATAATTTTAGAGTATAAATTTATTATTGAGGTCATGAAAAAATTAATTATTGGAAACAAGTTGAATGGGTTGGACAATTTATAATTTGGAATAAAATTAATGTAAGATTAAAAACTTTTATTATATAAAGAATAATATGCTAATGCATTTTATTCTTTTATCCATATTTATATAGTAGCAGATAACTATTATGATATAAATTAAATAAATTAGGTTTCTACTTTATCAACACATTATAAATCTATAAATAATTATGATTTCTTAAGGGCAAATGACTTCTGACATTACTTATGTTTGAAAAAAAATCCAGTTAGATCATCATGTTTCAGACCGACCAAATATGATCACTAATGTTTATACTTTATATAATTCCTCATTCGTGTCACTCCATCAATTTTTGGAAAAGTATTTATGGACAAACATATATTTTTTCTCTCGTAAACAGCCCAATTTAACTTTTATTCACCCCTAAATTTGTCCAATTAATATATTGACTCACCTTCTTCTTCAAAACACGCCACCTTAGCCTACCAATCTCTTACCAGGCCAAGGCCTTGGGCCAAATCATTGCAGGTGATCTTGCCCACTCCTTAACGGACAAAGACTTGTTAACGGGCCAAATATGAACTGGGCTACTGGGTCTGGCCCGCGGACCGTCCTCCAGGCTTCTTCGCCATGTCTAGTTCCCAAGTGGCAACCAAAGCCACAATTGTCTAACCACAGAAAGCCTATATCATTACTCCATTCGTTTTTTAATTGTCATTTTAATTTCTTTCTTTTTTTCAGATAGTTTTGATTTCAACATAATAAATAGTAATTGAAAATTTTCAATGTACTATTTGATTGCTCTTTCTATTTAAATTATCAAACTTCCAATAATGTAATTTTTATTAGTTGTCTTTTGACATTTTTGATGTACTTTTTATACTAACTTTTTTTTTATTAATACTATATGAAAATGGATACACAACAAGAGGAAATATGAAATTTATATTAATCTTATTAGTAACATCCCAATTAAAATTGTATTTTCGTTTTAGGAAAGATCAAGAGGAATTTAGTATTTTTTGTGTTGAGAATTTAACTAATTTTGTTTCTTGGAGAAACAACTAACATTAATCCTCACCTATTATTCAGATCAAACTTGTGAAAACAAGCGAGTTTTCCCAATTGCACCAGCTTTGTTTTTTTGTAATTTACACAACATTTATATGATATCTGTTCTACTATAGGAAACAAGATCCCCCCCCCCCCGGTTCCGTCCCTACCTCAGGGACGGATGTACTTATGAGCAAAAGATGTTAAGTGCTCTTCTAGATTTTGGCCTACGAAATTACTATTTTATTTCTAGTTCGAAATTATTATTTTTATCCTTTATATGAAAATTATTATTATACCCTAATAAGCTAAAACATTAGTGGAGTAAATAATAATGCATGCCGATGGGTACTTAGAAGTTAAGGATTGCTCTAAAGATGTGATCATTAGTGGTGGGGAAAATTTGAGTAGTATCGAGATTACTGGGTTTTGTAAGGCTAAATTGCCAAAATATATGGTGCCTAAAACAGTGATCATTAAGGAGGTGTTGCCCAAGACTTCAACTAGGAAAATTAAAAAAATATTTTTGTGATTTGCGTTTGAATAAGCAATTGTTGGGTTTGAATAAGCAATTAATTATTGTATTCATTAAATTTAGTGGCCTACTAGTAACTTGATGTTTGGATAACAGTGATGGAATTAGAAAAAAGATTCAATTTTAGCCTACTGTGGAAAGAGCTTTCTCTGTAATGAATATTGTAAAAAGTCATCTTCGCAACCGAATGTGTGATGATTTGATGAACGATAACTTGGTGGTTTATATTGAAAAAGATGTATTCAATTGTGTGTCAAATGAAACTATCTTTCACAGGTTTCAAAGAATGACACAAAGTATCGTGATCACTTGTAATTTGAACTTTTTAATATCTGTGTCGTACTTTTTTATATTGGCTTTTAATTTTTTTAATGGTTCTATAACTATTGGGCTACCTCTTACATTATTTTCTGCGTCCGTCCCTGCCCTACCTCAAGTTCTCCCTCCCAAGGAGAACAACATATTCAAAATTATTTTTCCTGATTCGCCTAGCTCAAAACTATGTTAACCAAACAACGATAAAGTATATTCTCGCAAATTCTCTTACCATTTGGTGTGTTCGGATCATAATTAATTAGGGGAGGCTAATTCTCTAAACTTATTCCAAGAGAAGGGAATGAGGGGAATTAGGAATAGTGGAATCGGCAGAATAGTGGAGAATATATTTAATTATGTTACTCACGTAGGATTTGGAAAAGGGAGAATTGGAAGGAGATGAGGTATAAATTTAGGGCTGTACAGTGGAACCGTCTAAAGCAGTCAAGCCGCATCAAACCAAAACAATATGATAGGTTTTAACTTTTTTTTATTTGGCTTTGGTTTTGACTTTTCAAATCATGCATTAATCGGTTTGGTTTTGGTTTAATTTTTAATAAACCGTAATAACCGAACGGCATTAAATAAATATATTTAAATTATAATTTAATAATAAAATAACTAAAGATAAAGATTAAAAGTTAACATAGTGGCTAAATGACTGCACTACATATTGGGATGTCGAATGATTGGTCTAGATTATATTATTATATAATATATACTTATACGGTATTACATTTATATTAAGTAGGTTATAAGTAGCGCAGCATCACAACCTTCGTATCAAATTTGTTTTTTGTTTATATTGTTACTTCCTCTATATTATATTATTATTATTCTAGTACTTTTAAATTTTTTTTTATTATTATTTGATGTAAGAATTAAATAATATTTGTGACTTTTTTTAATTATTAAATAGGTAATATTTTTGTTCGAACTAATGAAGTTATAAATGTATTTTTATGTTGCATACTTAATAATTTAGACGTTTGAAATCGTTAAACTACCAAATCGCTCAAATCGAACCGCATGGTTTAGATATTAAAAAGGTCGATTTTGGTTTCCACTTTTTAAAAATCGCCAATGTCGGGTCGCTTTAAAAATTAGACAAAAATCGATCAAACCAAGCCGTATACACCCATTATACTTAGGGAGATGGATTATTAGTGGTAATCATCTGAAACACAAAAATACACTAGATTCTTCTTTATTTATCTTGATTCACATCACCATAAATCTCTAATATTCCTTCAAAAGTGTCCCAACACCTTTTTATGTTTTTTGTTGAATTTTAAAAGTTTTGAACGTGAAAGTGGTATTCATGTTCTTTCTTTTCACTACCAAACATTCTTTACTTACGTTTTTAATAGTGAGTGTTGGTAAGTTTGAACTTTTAACTACTTCTCCCACATATATTTATTCTTTTCCCTTCTTTCGAATTGTTTTGAATAGATAATGGTACAATTAAGCCTGAAAAACAAGTAAAAAATCGAAGAGAGTATTATATTTAACATATTTCTCCTTTAAAATTAGTGAATAAAACTAAAAATCATTTTTATTGTAACCAAAAAATATAGTCGAGTAGATATTAATTTTTAACAAATTTTAAAGTGTACCGAATCAGGTAACATTATCCACTAAAACCTAATCATATATCGAGCTGCGTAAAGCTCGGCTCGAAAACCCGGTAAGGCCGAGCCGTGTTACCCGGCTCAACACCCGGACCATGTTCGAGTAGATTATTTAGTACTCGGCTCGTTAGTAGTACTGTTAACTATCTGACTCAGTAAAATTAAACTCCGGTCGAATAACCGTTACTCACTCGAACCCGCCTCGTTAATAACACTAGGAGTATATAATACCATGATACATACCACTCCTCACGACTCCTTTATTGGAACAAATGTGATCACGCTCACATTAAGCGCCCCCTCACGCCGAACCCACAGCTTGAAAGGAAGTAAATCACTGTATGATCCCCAGGACCAGAGTGTATGGAGGCCTTTATGCTACAACGAGGACGGGGCCTCCCTGGGAAGGGATAAATGGATGGTGTCCGCCACCCAAATTGTGTAATCGCTTTCTTTGGTATGATTGTCTGTTTGGTCTAAATCTAATTTGGAAGACCAAAAGAAACCAGTACTTGGACCGAATCAGTCATTTTCATGGGTGTGGTCCACACAAATTCTTCACATGGTATGTTAAAAATTATGAGCTAGCAAAATCCTTTTTCAAATCTTTGTTTTGGTGAGGAACTAAATGATGGAGTCCGAGGATAAATACGAATAATGTTGTTTGTTTTAGTAAATTGCATAAGATATTATATTTTGCTATATAGATAACTGAAAATGAGAAGGCCTTCGTATGGCAATGATCCAAGAATCGAACTCTAGTCCCCCATCGCATAGTTGTCCTATGTTAACGAGATTGAATTTTAGATCTTTGATTACCAAAACATCTTTTAGAGTTAGCTCAGGTGTGATCTTCATAACTCTTTTCTCGACTATCAGTTAGGGGTCCGAATAGATACGGTTTGTTAAACCGAAAAACCGAACCGATCCGAAACCGACGATTTTTTTCAGTTTTAAAACCGATCTGTTCGGTTTCGGTTTTTCTTTTTAGAAAACCCAGCCGGACCGGACCGGTTTCGGTTCTCACAACTAAAAACCTGTAAGAAAAACAGATCCGATCCGATCTAAGTTTAATTCATTTCTTTTTTCTTTTCATTTTACATAATTCATAATTTATATTGAAAATAATATCTTTTTTGAATTTTATTCAGAGTTTTTATTTTTTGTATTTTGAACATTTCACATTTGAATTCTAAATTACTCTCGATTAGTTTATTATGTTTTTACATAAATACAAATACATAATGTATTTATAAAAAGCCGGCTAC
This sequence comes from Echium plantagineum, assembly GCA_003412495.2. NCBI lineage: Eukaryota > Viridiplantae > Streptophyta > Magnoliopsida > Boraginales > Boraginaceae > Echium > Echium plantagineum. The sequence continues at coordinate 33,987,686 of CM016561.1, read as the reverse complement.
TAACCGGCGGTTTAACCGAAACCGGTTTTTTCGACTTTCAGATTGGTTTTCTTTTATGAAAAAAACCGATATGTCAGATCGATTTTTTTTGAAGGGGAAAAACCGACAAAACCGATCCGATCACACCCCTACTATCGGTCATCTATTAGTGTGGCGTGAATTTGAATACTCCCATAAAAAATTCATGAATACATCATTATATTTTTACGCATAACTTGATGTAATTATCCAATATATCACATTTAATAATCATTTCGTGTTAAATATAGATATATTATATGCATCTTTCAACCGTAAATTGACAAAGAATTCCTTAATAACCATAACTGAAGGTCCCTATGTGCAATTTTACCCACCAATACGTGTTTCGTAATTGCAAGAAACTAGTCTTTGTCCTCTGCCTTAAACACCACTATCGGCTAACCATCAATCATTTTAGGTTGGAATGTCATAAAGTCGACAATAGGTAAGCTGGTTATGTGTATACATGGACGAAATTAGAATAAAAGTTGAAGGGGCAAAATCTAAAAACGACAATTGAGGGGGCACGATTTAGAAAATGACAATGAAGAACAACAACAAATAATGTAAAACTTATATGTTATATTCATAATTCTCAAGAATCTAGAGGGGACTTTTCCCCTAATGGTTTCGTCCCTGCATGCATGGGTCTTTCTGTCATAACCATGGCATAATTAGGACGATAGGGGTCTTAAATTCTTTCAAAATAGGAAAAGCAGTCTGCGTAATGATCTTAGTGATCGGTTGGGACAAAGGTCGAAGAAGAATCATCTTAAATTTTGCAAAGTGGGCCGTCCAGAATAAGCTTTTTCGAACAACTCGGCTCTTAATATACTTGAAAGCAAGTCAAATATCAGTTATAGATAGGGATGTTTTCGGTTTGGTCGGTTTTTCCAGAGTTTTTTTTGTCTGAAACCGATCCTATCAGTTTTTCAACTACATGAATAGATTCGGTTGTAAATTATTTGGTTTCATCGGTTCGGTTGGTGCCAGTTTTGATGCAAAACCAATTCGGTTCGGTTAGTTTTTCGGTTTTGAAAAAAAAATGAAAGTGCATAATTTCTAATTATATATAGTGCACATTCACACGAAGTCAAAGAGCAAAATAAAATACAATCATAACAAGAACATATTTTAAGTAACATAAATTTGCTCTCCCAGCTAAAGTTCCAAATGCTAGGCATTGAGTTTCGCCGTCATCCATATTATTTATACAAATGAAGGCAAAAAATAAAGAAATTTGCTAATATATAAAATTTCAAATATAATGATTAGAAACAAAAATTATAAAATAACACATTTATGATTTACATTCATTTTCCTTCTCTGTTTTATTGACCTCTTCCAATTTAATTTTTGTGTAAATTTGCGCTAATTTTCTTTGTAGTCAATTTTGCGAGCAAATCAAAGCCACAATAATTTCAAGTGCTAACCTACTCGTAAAAAGATCTATGACACACCTACTAATACTAAATACAACCTCACAAGCAACCGTTGATACAGCTATAGGCAAAATATCTTTTATAATTTTGGCTAATATTAAGTATTTCACATGATTTACCTTTCATCATGCTAAAATTTTAAGTAAAAAATTAATTGACTCACAAAATTAATTCACATACTTATCAACTTAGAAATATTTTATGCCTGCCCACGGGGCATAGCTCAAATGGTAAGGACCTTCACTATAAGAGTGTGCTTCTCCACAAGTTTTTTGGCCCGATCCACGGCAGGTGCATGAGTAACTCTACATTTGTTCAAGGGAGGATCTGCTTGTGGGTGGTTACCCAGCCTACTCTAGGCACTCTTGAGGTGGAGTACCGAGCCGCTAGAGGCACATCTCGGATTCACCTCCTCTGTTGGGCGATGGGCTAGCCAATCGGGACGCCTTAAATGAGCGTATCATTTATAAAAATATTTTATGCCTGAAGTTCCTTTGTATAAATGCATGCAAACTTTTGAATTAATTGGTCAAAGAGTTCAAGATAAAGAGGCTGAAAGTCCACATCACAAGGTATCGGTAATTGAAAGGCAGTCCACCCTTGTTCTTGGGGCTACCATTATCTCATTAATAACTACAATGATGTACCTCTTACATATGTGCCAAGCATATGCTCTTAAATTATCAAACTTTAATAATCACTCATAACCACTCCCCCTTAAAACACTCATCTTGTTCACATTAATCACACCCACCTATAAATTTCCCCACTCTTTTTAATTCAAAAGAGATTCCAATATTATTAAAAAATATTGAATCTCGTCCACCTACGACTGAGGCTTCTTAATCAGGCAAATTGTAAATCGAGCAAAACCAGAAGGCATAGGCAAATTTTATAATATTTTAGTAAAATATATCCAGCAATATTTTAATAAAATATTACTTCTCCATGGAATCAAACCCGCGACGTGGGATATCTCCATCCAATTACCTTGCTGTATACTGCTATGTCTTTTTTTGTCAAACGATATCATACTGAAAGTAAATCGTATACTACAATGGGAGCGCATGCATCCAAGACCTTCAATTATGGAGACTAAATCGTTAACTACTAGGTCAAGGCTAGAGGTTTACTTGGTTATGCCTTTGGGGGCAAAAGATTCCAATAATTAATAATGCAATAAATGAGACTTAGGTGCAACACAACACGACCAGAATAGTCTTGTACTAGCAATATTGGTAGATACCCTCCTGGACATCCTACTGTACATAGAACAAGTGCCCCTTACGGCAATGTCTAAAAATCAAACCAAACTGAACCATCAAAAAGAAGAACAAACTAAAGGGCACGCAAAGCCGGTCCCATTCTTGGAGGGTGGGAAAACCACTCGCCTTCGGTTTCGGTTGAACAACTTATATGCTAAGAAGGTCTGGGGGTGGAGATTGGGGAGCTTGTTGCTGATGGTCTTTATTGTCTGGGGATGGGGATTCGATTCCAGATGATGGTAGAGGGGAGTCTGTAGCTACTGCTGAATCGCCTTCTTTGGCATTCGGAGGCTTGGGGAATTCTGCCAACATTTGCACCACCTCCCTCATTGTCGGGCGCTCCACGGCCTGCTCCTCAACACATAGCATTGCGACGTAGAAAACGTGCATTGCCTCGTTCAAAGGCACAGTTGAGAGTCTCGGATCAAGGATTTTCATCACTGCTTCCTTCTTACCCTCGGTCATTTTCCTCACCCACTGAACGATATCTACTCCATCACCAAATTCCCCAACTGGCTTTCTCCCGCTAACCAGTTCTAATAGAACCACTCCAAAACTATAGACGTCACTCTTCTCATCTACCTTCAGCGTGTATGCATACTCTGCAATAAGCAATTTGAGTTACTACAATAAGACACTGTATCCGTCATAGTTGCTTTCACTAACACGAAACTAGATCTACCAATCATTTTAATAGAATTACCTATCAAGAATTGGTAAAAAATGCACCCAACAATTGACTGTAAAACTCTTAAACTCTAAATTAGGAAAGAAAGTTAATTTATGAGTTCACCACTTAAAAAGATATCATAAAATTTATATCAAAGTACACCAGTGGTTGAGACATCAATTTCACATCTGCTAATCAAACGAAGCATTCAATTTCTACTACCCAAGTGTGGTCAGACAACATCATTCATGATTCAACAGAAAGAAATTTCTGTAGTAAGACTGATACCAACAGCGACACGAGAGACTTTTCGTAGCATCTATACTCTAAATAAATTATCTCCTATATAGAAAACATAAGTCAATTTGTGCAAGATGAGGTTAAGTAATGACAACATAAGAACTATATTAGTACTTTAATTTATGAACAATCATGAACCAAATCAATTCAAGTTGCACATGGAAAAACATTAAGGTAAGAGCAAGAACACACATTACACGAACTAGTTACCTGGGGCTATGTAGCCATAAGAACCAGCAATAGCAGACATGCATTCGGAGGTGCCTGAGTCTTGCAAGAACTTGGCAAGTCCAAAATCAGCAACATGAGCTTCAAAGTTGGAGTCCAAAAGGATATTGTTCGATTTAACATCACGATGTAAGATCAAGGGAGAGTAATCATGATGAAGATAGCAGAGTCCCTTTGCAGATTCAATAGCTATCTTATACCTTGTATCCCACAGCAAATGACCACCCTTCTTCCCATGAAGCATTTCACCTAAGCTTCCATTGGGCATGTACTCATAAACCAGCAAATTTGTCTCATGATTGGAACAGAACCCGAGTAATCGAACTATATGCCTATGTCTGATCCTCCCAAGGGTCTGTATTTCGGCATTGAAACCATGGTCATGCGACGAACCCCGACTCATTGCTGGCAACCTTTTTACTGCAACTAGCTCTCCATTTGGCATCACCCCTTTGTAAACAATCCCAGCACCTCCTTTTCCAATAATGTTATCCTCTTTCAAGCTGTCGAGGACATCATCACAAGTAAAATTGAGGCGCTGAAAGGAAGTAAGTTTCCACGCATGAGCCTCATTCGCCTTCTTGAGTGATCGTGCTTTAATAATTGCGCCAACAGCGAATATAATCGAGCAAACCAGCAACCCTATAACAAGTAAAAGCTTCAAGGATGGGGAGAATCTACTCTTTTCATGTGGTTCCCGAACCCCATCAGCAATACCATCTTTGCAAGGTCTCAAATATGGGCCACAAAGATCAGCATTTCCCAAAAACGAAGTGTAATTGAAGTAACTGAACTGACCCGTTCCAGGAACCAAACCAGATAAATTATTGTATGAAAAATCAATAGAAGTCAGACTTTGCATACTTGAAATTGAACCAGGAATGCTCCCAATCAAATGATTTCTTGATAAGTTCAAGTAATTCAATATTCTCATACCAGTTATCTCAGTTGGAATTTCACCAGATAGCTGATTCCTACTGAGATCAACATATGTCAACAACTTACACTGGCTAATTTCTGCGACAATAGGACCCGAAAAATTGTTGTGACTGAAATCAATCTTAGACAACTGCTGCAACTTCCCGATTTCAGAAGGTATTTGCCCTGAAAACTTATTCCCATCAAGAAGGAGCTTCTGAACACCACCAAAACTCCCGATACTTGGAGGCAACTGCCCTGTTAACCAATTATTCGACAAACTAATCTGCCCCAAACTTGGGGATGTCGAATTAGTCTCTGGAAATGAACCAGTCAAAAGATTATCTTGAAGTTCAACTTGTGTAAGCTTAGGTAAACTCAACAACCCCTTGGGAATCGAACCATTTAGATAATTCTCCCCCATCCTAATTCTACTTAATGATTCACATTGTCCCAAAGATTCCGGAATCGGACCAAGAAGAAAATTCCCCAATGTGATCAAAGTCTGCAGCTTGTTACCATTACACAAATTCGGAGGCAAATTACCAGTAAGCTTATTAGAACTCAAATCAAGAATCTGCAAATTCCCATTACTACCCAACCTTTGTGGGATACTCCCAGTGAAATTATTTTCCCACAACTGCAACACTTCAAGCTTCGGTAACTCAGCTACAAACTCCGGTATCGAGCCATGAAGTTTATTCCTGAACAAATTCAACAATGTAAGGTTCTTCAACTCGAAAAACATAGCTGGTATCTCTCCAGTCAACATATTATTCGACAGATCCATCGATTTCAAGCTATTCAAATTGCCCAACTCGGGAGTCAGCTTCCCGGTAAGTCCATTCACCTGCAGGAAAAGCGTGTCAAGATTCTGCAGTTTCCCCATCTCAGGCGGAATCTCTCCACTCAACCCACAATTAGCCGCATCCAACCTCACCAAACTCGACAAATTCCCGATCTCAGGAGGAATCGTTCCGGAAAAGCTATTGTAGTAACCAATATAAAGTTCTTTCAATTGGGTTAGCTTCCCAATCTCGGGCGGAACCTCTCCCGTCAATTCATTCCCCGAAACAGCAAGATACTCAAGAGACTTAAACAACCCATATTCCTTAGGAATACTCCCGAAGAAATAATTCCCACCAAGATGCAAATGTCTGAGATTTCCAAGCTTATGAATCCCAGTATTCAAATCCCCCGTCATATTATTATTATAAACATCAAGAACTTCGAGTTTTCCGAGCCGAGTGAGCTCAGTAGGCAAGGTGGAGTTGAAGACATTGTTTGAGAAGTTCAACGACTTGAGTTCAGACAAGAGTGAAATGCCAGGAGGGATTGGTCCGGTTAGCTGGTTGTTTGCGACAGAGAGGTTGGTGAGGAAGCGGAGGGAGGCGATGTCGGAGGAGATGGAGCCGGAGAGGTTGAGGTTGGAGATGTCGAGGGCAAGGACATGGCTGGTTTTCGGGTCGCAGGTGACACCGTACCAGGTACAGTGTCGGCTGGAGATGTTCCATGAGGACAATGAAGATTGTGGGTCGTTGGTAATGGAGGATTTGAGGGAGAGTAAAGCTCTGTATTCTGGGATGGGGGTGGGGGTGGGGGAGGGGGAGATGGGGGTGGTGTGGAGTGGAAGTAGGTGGAAAAGGAGGAGGAGGAAGAGGGCATGCATTTTGTGTGGGGGGGTGGGGTGGAGGGTGGGGGTGGGGTGGGGGGGGAGGTGGGGGGGGGGGGGGATGGGGTGCTCTGTGTTTTATGGGGTTTGTTGTGATGAGCTTTTGAGCTGTTTTAAGTAGAGAAAGAAAGGGGTGGAGTGGAAAAATTTTGTAAGAAGACAAAAGTGTTTTTTTCTTTTTGATAATTAATGATCTTTAAATTAAAAGTTCTGTTACATCAAGATTTGTAGTGCCACTTTAGACACAAGTGTCAATAAATTATTGTAGCTAAAATTTATAAAACTTAATTATAGTTTTATTTTTGACACATATATTACTTCTTCCGTTTCGGTATGTTTGATTGTTTGGGATAAAAGTACTATCTTCGTTCATAAATGATTGGTACCTGTTAACTTTACATAGTCAACAAAACACGATTTCAAACATAAATATTTCATATTTTACATGTGAAAAAATTATAAGAAGTTGATCATTCAAAAATATATATTGAGACGAATCTGACAATATATCATATGACTATATCATTTCTTATTGGTTCATGAGAATTGTTGATCAAATTTTTTAAAGTTTGACTATGTAAAGTTAAAATGTATCAACCATTTAGGAACGGAGGTAGTACTTTATTAAGGAATTGTGAAAGATTACTAATTTGTCCTCAAATAAACGTGTTTGAATATTATTTTATTAGGGACAAAAGTACTTTATTAGGGGCAAAAATGAGAAAATAGCTTAAAAGTTCATTGGAAATGTAAACCATCAAATATTTTAGAAAATTACAAAATTTCTAAACAATCAAACATATCGAAACAGATGGAATATCGAATATGGTGAATCGAAAATTTAAGGAACTTGAGTGATGGATTGTAACATTTACCCTTAAATAAATTTGATCAAGTTAGCAATAGAGAGCCAACTAGTGTTTCAAGACCAGTTACGTGCAAATTGGTAGCATATAGATCAAAATGGTATGGTTTTTAAGTTGTTAGGAATTGTTCAAGAAAAGGAACATACAAACTCAATTCGTAATTTTAATTAGAATTTATGAAATATGTTTCAGTCTTATCTTGTTATCTTCAAATGAAAATATTATGACTCTCAAGTTAATATTAAGATCAAGAAACATAAATGAACCAAATAAAATGTGTGTATATGATAATTACATAATCCGTACTCCCTCCATGGTATAACAATTGTGTTGTTTGATATTTGTCTAAGTGAATATATGTTCGAAAATGAATGTAAAAGTTGATTAAATGAGACAAATTATGAAAAATGTTTTGAACAATTTTAATAGAATGGAGGGCGATAAATTATGAAAAAGTGTCTCGGACCATCTTAATAGGATGGGGCAGCAATACAATAGCTTAATAATTATTGATCTTCAATTGATAGATAGGTCGCAATAGTTTATTAATTATGGATATATTTAAATGAATAAGTGTCCAATGAAATTGGGAAAAGAAAAAAATTAAAACTAAAAAAAATGATTAGTAAAACAAGTGTGAAATGAAAATCATGTTGAAAAATTTGAGGAAAAGATTGGTGTAAGAAAAATAAACGTGAAACAAAAGTAAAACAACAAATTCCTAAAGGGGACAAGAACAAACAAAATAAAATTAAAAAACAAACGAAACAACCGAATATGGTGGAAAAGGAAAAAAAAAATCATGTCAAATGAAACCCGATTTATTAAAAAAACTTGTGGAAGAACAAATTCGTAAGAAAATTGGGAAAAGGAAAAAAAAAATTGGAGAAAAACAAATGTGAAATAAAAATCGTGTTGGAAAATTTGAGGAGAAGAAATGTTGTGGGAAAAAACGACATGAAACAAAATTAAAGGGGTCAAAAGTAAAATAACAAAATACTGACGTGGATAAGAACAAACAAAATGTACAACTACTAATGCGTATCGTACAAGTGTCTGATGGAGGAACCTATCTTTGTGAAAGTACAACTATTAATGCGTAACGTACAAGAGTCTAATGCGGGAAGCGGGCGTTCGTGCCTCACTCTCTCTTGCGCGAGTGGACACCTGACCATAAGTACAACTTATGATACATAATGTATAATTGCTAATGTAAAAACACAAAAAACAAAAACATAAACACCAGACGCATAATTGCGTATGAAGCACGCGCGTGGCCCACACACAATCCCACTTTTATAAATAAACATAGATTTGATTTTAAGATGGTTATGTTTTAAATCTTCTTAATGGATCCCAATTAACTCATCAACCTTTCTAACTGGGCACAAATCTCAATGGCCTATTAGGTCATCTATCAATGTATGCTCCTCTAGTTCACTATTTTTTCACTGTTTCACTTTTTTTCTTTTTTAACTTTTTTCTAACTTCAGTAAATGTAGATTATATCGATTAATCTATAAGAATATTTATGTTGGTGGATTAGGTGTTTGTGATCTAATTGTTATGAGCTTAATGTTCCCGGTATAATTCAAATGGTCATGGGTTTTATTACAAAAGTGTAATTTTCAACAAGTGTTTGAGTTCGATCCGCTATAAGTGTATGAGTAATTCTGCATTTTGGTGGTTACCCAAAGTCTGAGCACTCTTGAGATGGAGTACTTGACCGCTAGAGGCACGTCCCGGATTTACCTCCTCTGTTAGGCGATGGACTAGCCAAGCAGGGGCGCTTAGAGCATTCACACGAGATTGCTTATAATTTTTCCCTAAAATCAACTCCCTATATGACTATATCACTTTATCAAATTTTTTGATCTACTTTTTGATTTTACAAGAAACCAGCTTCCTATTATACTCCTCAAATCAACCTTTTTTATATTTTAGCTCCAATTTGAAGACAACTCAAATTATTTCTATATAAAGATAAAAATAATAAAATTTGAAAAATATTAATAATATGTATTTTGTTTGTAAAAATAAAGATAAAAATAATAAAATTTGAATTAAATTTATATTTTAAACTCCAGTATAAATGTTCAACTCCAATATAAAATAAATTAATAATTAGAATTCCTTCCATTTCTTTTTAGTTGACGTTTTCATTTTTTGAGTGTTCAACTTTGACGGTCAATTACTTTCTATTCTTTAGTTCAAAAAATATAAAATTTATATCGATCAATTTATATTGATAAGTATTTTCATAAAAGTAACTTTTTATAATTTTTTATATTGTAATTAATTAGTTATTGTTAATCAAAGTTAGACACGGAAAAACAAAAAAGTCTTGTATTGTGAAATGGAGGGAGTATAATTTTATTTTTTAAAAAGAAGATAAAAATAATAAAAGTTGAAATAAAATGACAAAAATTAATGTAATAGAGGAGAATAGAGATGTTTGCGAGAGTCCCCATCTTTACACCATAAGATAGAGGACTGTAAAATTTATAATGGGTCCTATTTTATATGAGAAATCTGAAAATCAGGTTTTTTGTTATTTTATAGGGGAGAATATGGGGATACTAGTACAAATTCTCTTAAGATAAACGTATTATTTTTATAAGAAAAACAAAAAATATTTATAGCACTTTCTTAATCGAACATGTTACGAAAAATTTGTCTAATGTACTTTGTCTAGCTGGTGAAATTGGCTATCGCCTCAATTCGTGCTCTGCCAAAATAGTCTAGACGAGTAAGGGATAAAATTCCAATAATTTAAACATTTCCACTATGAGTGGGTCACTTAATGTATAGCATATTAAAATAATTAAGTCATTGGATTTGGAGGTAGTTGTTGTGATCGAATCCAATCTTACATTCTTGTAACATGTGCAATTTGGAACAACTTTGTTTGGAATCCATTAATAACCTTACTTCTCTTTTATTATTACTCAACTTAATTAATGAGACGTTTGAATTGGGGTAAATTTTGTATATCATTATTTTTTATTAGGTCAATCAACATAATTAATCACTTGAAAAATAATATTTTGAAATTATACACGATTAAATTGGTATTTATATCCTTACCTTTATGTCTACATAAAACATCATGTTTATATTGGTTTTGTTTGTAAATTAAACGTTATTTCATTAGTGAAACATAAATATGTTTAAAAATAAAATAGAATAATGGCCACGTCCATTTATTAGAAAATGTATTTCAAATTATGAAAGAACAATATAACATTAACAAAAAGGAAAAAGTACTATAGTAACATATGAAATAACATTTATATATCGAACTACAAAAACATTAGTTTACCTAAAAATTAAACAATAAATTTTATTTAATATTATTTATTAATGGTGTTGAACTGTTGATAAGGAAAATTTTAACATCAAATTTTATTATTGATACGTATTTAATTATCACGTACTAGTACCTTTTTTATAAGGAGGGTATCTAATTATTAGCTCAAAATTAATAATTAAACATGTATATTATCTAATTATTGAGTTTTAATAGTATTGGTTGAAGAGGTTTTATGTAATTTACAATATACGTAATTATTGAGTTTTATAGTGTATCCTCGAAATTTACATATACGTATTTAGTTATTGAGTTTTAATAATGTATCCACCAATTATAGTGTTGGTTTTAGAGGTTTTATTATACTTCCTCCGTCCCTAAAAGATTGTCACATTTTGATTTTTGGTAGTCAACAAAACACGATTTAAAAAGTAAATATTTTTTATTTTACATGCAAAAAAATTATAAAAACTTGATATTTTAAAAATATATATTGAGACGAATCTAACAAGGTCCTATAAGACTATATTATATCTTATCGTTTAATGGGAATTCATGATCAAATTTTGTTATGTTTGACCAACAAAAGTCAAATGTGACAATCTTTTAGTGACGGAGGGAGTATAATATTATGGCTTTTTTTCATCTAGGCCCCTGAACTAATTAGTAAATCCCAAATCAGCCCTTGTCACCTTTTTTTTCCCAAATAGGCCCTTGGACCCCAAAAATGGCACCTGAACTTTTTTTAAAATTTTTTTCTCTAATTTTAAATATTAGATAGAGGGCAAATTAGTCTAACCACATAAAAAACTAACCCAACCTAATTATAAACTAACCCAACCTCAAATATTTAACCCAACCTTATTAAAAACATCATCTTCAACCTTTCACCCCACCCCCACCCCCACACCCACCCATTTCCTTCACCATTGCTGCCATTATCTTTGTTCACCACCACCACTATGAGTTCCTTCCTTCACCATCGCTGCCATCATCTTTGTTCACCACCACCACTATAAGTTCTTAACTTTATTCCATTTTCTTCATCTCATATAGATAAAGATTCAATTTTTTTCTTCATCATCTTTAATGCTCCTTCTTTTTTCTTGAATCCATCATGAAAAATCAAACCCCATAACCCAATAAAAATCATATTCAAATCAAGAAAAATGTTGATGCCCTTAATATTAACAATAGCAATTTACAAAATATTTCAAAAAAATTGAGTATCAACCATATTTCAAATTGGTGAATAATTATAATAGTTCGCAGGTGGGGTGGGGTGGGGTGGGGTGGGGGGGCTGCTGTTCGCAGGTGGGGTGTGGGTGGGGGGGCGGCGGCGGCGACTGCTGCTGCTGCTGTTCTTGAGGGGTGGGGTGTTGTTCTTGAGGGGGTGGGGTGCTGTTCTGTTGCAGGAGGAGGGGGTCGGGTGGGGGGGGTCTGGGGCTGCTGTTCGCAGGTGGGGTGTGGGTGGGGAGCGGCGGCGGCCGCTGTTCTGTTGCAGGAGGAGGGGGTCGGGTGCTGCTATTCTTGAGGTGGGGGAGGGGGCACGGGTGGGGGGGGGGGGCGGGTGCTGTTGTTCTTGGGGTGGGGGGGTGCGGGGGAGTGGGGGGGGGGGGAGGTTTTTAAAAAAAAAAAATTAAATTATTATGAATAATTATATTTATTTATATTTCTAATCTGAAAAATCGAATCCGAATATCGAATATACAATTTAAATACACACATGAATTCGAGTTCAAAAATGTCAAAATACTTTTTTTTGTCTGGCACCTGAACTTTTTCTTCAATTTTGGCGCTTAAATGTTTTTTTTCGGAATGGCACCTGAACTTTTCTCGAATATTTCCCTCCAAAAACTCATATTTTTAATATGACTAACTTGCCCTTGGGTTAAGGATTTTAAAAAGTCAAAAATCTGAAAAAGTCAGCAAAAATGAAAAAAATGAAAGTTCAGGTGCCATTTTTTGGCCACAGGGGCCTATTTGGGACAAAAAAGGTGGGAAGGGCTGATTTGGGATTTACTAATTAGTTCAGGGGCCTAGATGAAAAAAAGCCTAATATTATTGGAGGAAGTATTATTGATGGTTGTTTTAATTTGAAATAATAATAGTCTTAATAAAATATTAATTCATTAACCTAGCATTACATACCAACTTGGGGGTGAAGTAGTGAACGATTTGAAGGTAAATGAGGGAGAATGTGTTAATCTATATTAACCTAGATTCACCTACATTAACCTTGAGAATTTATTTATTTTTGATTTCAAACGGGGTGAATGATAAATTTTACCTAGATTCACTCCAATCTAAACGGACCATAAGTGTTCAGGTTATGGCACAGTAGTGTGGTCATATTTAACACCAAATCTTTAGTTAGTTGAGCTTATAGCTCAATAGTCTCGTGCAAATCTTGTTGGAGATATTTTGTCTCATATTTCATTCTAAAGATCAACTATTAGTTAACATCTACAATAATTACGATCTATTGAGAAATCTGAGTAAATACAACAGAAAAACTTGATTAATTGTTCACAATATCTGTTGAATCAAATCAAATCAAGTCTTGTCTTACAAAATTTAATAGATTATACTAAACTACAAATACGACATCTTTAAAAAACCATGTATTGTTATGAAGAAAACAATAAAGTTGGAATTCTCAGTAATCTCTTTTCCACCATAAAGGATCTAATATATTATCTAGCAAGCCCAATACTATTAGATAGATTAAAAAAAGCAAGAAGTAAAGAAATAGGCAAATACTTACAACAAATGGTGTGATTGAGGAAGGTCCCATTATAGATCTCATCATAAACATTGTGGGTTATGACCATGTATGTGCTAATTATCACCAAATACCTTCAATCTTGCCGAGTCCAAGAAAAGCAATTTTTAAATAATTTGTGATGTTACTACTTTAGTACTTACCATTATGAAAATTTTGTCGAATAAGAGACTAAATTATTTATATTTTTAAATAAGTGACTGAACCATCTATTTTTTCAAGTTGCCCCATTTTTTATGTTTTACACAATTCAAAATTAAATTTTGGTGATACTTTATTAGTAAGTAATAAAAATTCGTTCACCATTACCCCTCTGTGCCCACACACCCTAATCTCTCTGGTGAAGTTCAGCTTATCAAATTAGGTTGTATATGATGGTTCTCGTTGCACTTCTACAAATGGGTTTTCTAAACGAGGCGTAAGACCAACTGAGTTTTCTGAACTAGGCGAAGCCTAGATTCTCTTAGTCGAAACGGTGTGTCGGGGATACTATATATGGCGGGCCTTGGGAGCCAACTGATCGCTAAATCAATGGTTCCGCTACACTTGAAAGTGTGGTTGGGTACGACCACAGACACTCCGATGCTTAAGTCAATGAGAATTCATTCGAGTGTTAGAGTATATATGTGAGAGCAATAAGTAATCAATCACCTCAAATGAAGTCACTTCTCTCCTTTATATAGATATAAGGAGAGAGAAAGGGTAATACGTCATGAGGTGAGTGTTGGAATATCCCAGATGATATAGTTCACGGGCACTAATTGAGGAAATTGACACATCAATTTCCAACAGTGAGATCATAACACTTGTAGTCATCTGGAGCAGTAGTACCATATGGGAAGGCTTAGCCCTGTTATCAAAACCCAAGTGTTTGGGTTGTATCGATATATCCCAAGTTTCCATCATTGCCCCCTTATCTTCCTATTTAAAGAAGCGTTCGCGGAGAGCATTAATGGCGTACGGATGAAATTTGGAAGATAAATCAAGGCTTGCTGAGGCAATTTCAAACAGGCTTCTGGGATAAGTCAGCATAAGACGTGTCCGTACGATAAGGAAGTAGAATTTAAAGGGTCAACCCTTCGATCTATAAAAGGTTAAATGTATTTCCACACTTGTACTTTTACTCCTATTTCATTTCAAATCTTGTTCTTCTTCTTCTCTCTGCAAAAGTCCATTATTTATATATTGCAACTTAACCGTTTGGATCCTAATCATCACCGATATTCACATTCCGTAATCAGTTTCTGCTTATACCAACTCAGGTAGATGCATAACACTATTTTGAGCAATTTTGTGGAAGAATTGAACCCTAATTCTGGGAAAACTAAGGATTTCCAAAAGAGCATAATTATTTTGGCTTTTGAAGTTTTCTTGATGATCTTGAATAACCAAAAACATTTTCATTTTCCCCTTTTGATTTTTTTATGAGAGCCACAACCCTTTTTAATTTATGTTTTTCGATACTCTCCTAAAAAGTCGCGTCGTTTCATTAGTTCTTGTCAACCTTTTGCAGCAACCTGTCTGTGGCTGTTACCACGTTCTTTATGACTAACACTTGACTTGCGTCTTTGTAGATATCGATATGGAGGGTTCCAACTCAAATGCCTACAAATCACACGATCAAATCATGAGCGAGGTAGGTTCTCTTAATATTACTTTGTGAACCTTTTCCTACCTCTCCTCATGAGATACTCACTAATGATGATGATGATATAGTATTAGTGTATGAGCCCAAACGATTGAATTTTCTAAAGGGCTCGCTACCTTAGGCCAGACAACCACCTTAGCACCCGGTATTGTAAGTTCTCCTAACAACGACCTGTTTTCTTCTGTATAGATAACAAGGTCCTTGCCTGGAGCCGATGGTGGCATATCTGAGACTCAAACGAACATACCACAAGACCCGCCCCTAATAATCAGTCAGCGGAAAACACCCCTGAGAAGACTGTGGAGGATCGCTCTGAAGATCCGGTTATGATTCTAGTCATCGGTGGGTCTGATCACTATGAGGTGAGAACTGAGGATCCCAATGTTATGTCGATCCCATATCAAAGATCGGGGCGTATCAAGATTCTATCTTCTAGGGGGACAGAGGAGGCGGACGAGACAGATGACGAGTTGGGAGAAATATTAGCACTTCCTGCGCACTAGAAACTTCTTGATGATCTGTAGTCTCCGTTAGCTCCCCAATTTCAACATCCTCATGCGCATGTCAGAGATCATGACTCCGAGGGTGTTTAGGACAATCCTTATGGTGCTAAAGGAAAAGAGGTGGAGATCCCTCTTCATCTGTAGATGCATCCCAAAATTTTGATGATGTTGAATTGTCAAAACTTCTTTTTATAGATGGCAAGGTGTATACTTTCATTCTAAACTCCTTTCCTATTTATAAGGGACAATTTATCCTTACCATGTTCGAAGTGGGGTGAGCTCTAGCGAGGGTCGAGCCTACTGTAGCATTTTTCTAGGAGATGTATTATGCATCTCATAAGGACCTAATTTATTTTTTTCCCAAAGAAGAAGTGTAACTGTCTTGCCACTTTACCCCAAATGTTGTGCCTAGTGAAAGGTAACTTTGGCGTTGACGTACCCCGTTAATGGAAGGATCAGAGTGTGACTACTCGTCTGAAGCGACAAGGAGGTACTGCTGAAGAAAAATAAAAAGATGAAGTCCTTCTTCAAGCCTTTCCTAAACCACTCCCCTAGCCCATATTCTGCTATGAAGGCTGTCTGATGCGTGCAATATTATAGATAAGAGTTTTTCTCGTCAGTTACTTGGGGTATATATCTTTGATTTGTGCGAAGGTTTTAGATATGTATCATAAGTTCTGTCTTTAACTCCTTCTTTGGTTTTATTGACAGATGATGTTTTGAAGGCGACCTTTGATGTCCCCAGTGAAGTTGGACTTTGCTGCGATGTTGGGGGTGTAGAGAACCCCATTACCTTGTCATGCGGTGGAAAAGTTAACTTTTAGAGCCACCTCTAATCAACCAGCTCCTCTTACTCCTTTCCTTCACCTACACTTACCCCAGATGCTGTCAATACAGAGGGGGTGACCATTCTTGAGACTTCCGCTCACAAAGATGATGTCAGGTCAGCCCCCAAAGATGCTTCCAAGTCAATCCCTAAGAGAAATAAATCCACTGCATGTGGTCCACAAAAGAAGAAAACTAAGGGCCCCATTCGATCCGATCAAGGGGTCCCATTACGGGAGCTAATGGTAGTACCACTGTTCGCACCACTAAGTGGGGTGTTCGCAACTCCATTTATGGCATGATGGTGTCATAAAGGATAAGTACACCACAGCCTATATGCGAAGACCCTAAAATATCTCCGGGGCCTCCATTCTACTAGAAAAAGACTCTTCGTGAGAGCACCTTGAAGACAGATTCAGACCGTTGAAACCCCTGATGCTTCAGGGCGAAGGTGAACAGACATCAGATATCAAGGATCCTAAAGACTAGTGTGCAGAGGTGATGCACCCCCATATGAGGATAGGTTCATGTTTATTTCTGTAATCATATACTGCTCCTAGTCATTTTCTATAACTCTTTTTATGCCTTTTCTCTAGGCCATGGTGGAGAAGGCGGAATGACAATGAAAAGCTAGAGAGTCTGAGGACGATCTGGGTATGTAGGAGCTAAAGAATACAAAGCTGGGGAATGAGAATGAAGAGCTAGAGAGTCCGCTTCGTTTTGAGAAAAAGAAGGTCGTAACCCGTCTGTCTAAACTAACAACAGAGAAAGACGATGTTGTGCGCCTTGCTTTTGATGCTGAAGCTCAAGCCTAGGTTGCGGAAGCCAAGCTGGTGACCTTGAAGAAGGAAGTTGTGTTGGCGAAGAAGAAGGTTGTTATGCTGGAGAAGCGACCCTCAAGGCGAAGAACTCCGTTCCTGATCTTGTGAAGCGTCAAGTGGAACGATTGCTCGGTGGTCCTGTCTTCGCATGTCACTGAAGAAGGAATCAATTAGGAGGATTGATTGGAGATGAGAGAGGATGCATTCAAGGCCAACTTACTATTGGAAAGAAATAACCATATTGCTAGGACTTAAGGACAATCAATCATCACTGATCGATTATTGATTGAGCTGCATAGAGGAAAAGTTTCCAGTGCAGCTCAAGATGATTCAACTAACCGTTAGAGGTGGCATTGTATGCAAGGAAGGTCTTGAGGAGATTTAGAAGGCCAACTTACCATTGGAGGATACACTATATATACTGTATAGTTTGTATAGGGATGTATCTGTCGATTGAAAAATCGACATACTCTTTTTTTTCGAAGATAACAAATTACAAGTGATGTTTTGATATTGTTTGTGTCTATACAGTTTATCTTAGAAGAATCGAGGCACGAACACCTATTGGGACTTGGGAGAAAAGACGAAGACATTAAGTTTCTAGTTTTATATATTTAGCTATTGCGTCTTTGTAAGAAGCCAGTCCTTCTCTCTCGATAAATTGAATTAAAAGTGCTACGGTTTTTAAATTGATTTTAAGTTTTAATATGAAATGGTTCTTAAGAAACCAAAAGCGTGAAATTTTGGGAAAAATCTTTTTGTGCTTGAAATAGGAGATATAGCGCAAATAGAATAATATATCTTCGTGATATAAAGAGGTCGAATTGTGCTTAAGTCTTAAATCAAACACTCCTTAAAATCTCAAGTTATTTAAAGCTGAAATACGTCAATAGAGCTTCGATTGATACTTGGCCATGTACCGACTCAAGCTCTGACCAGCCTCGTAGCTAATTTTCGGAGCTTGATCAGAACTTGCCAAGTCCCGACTCAAGCTCTGAGCCTCTGACCAACCTCGTAGCTGATTTCAGAACTTGATTGAAACTTCATCATGTACTGACTCAAGTTCCTATGGCGACTCCATATGACCATTAAAGCATATCAGGACTTAATTGGTACTTGGCTGAAGTGCTGACCAAAGTCTGATTGTAAGGTTTTCAGCAAACTATAAAAGCCACATAAGAATACTTCCTAACACTTTTATTCAATCAATTGAAAGAAACTGTTGAGAATTCATTGCTTATTAATATTTGTAATCATTTATATTAGTTAGGCCTCTCCATATTTTTACTAGTGATCAGTAGGGGAATCGAAGCTCGCTAAAATCACTGAGCATTTCTATCCCTTAACTATTTATTTACTTTTAGTCAATTATTAATGTAGTTTCTTTTCATATTGCAATTATATTTTCCGTATAATTGTCTATTTCAAGTATTATATTATTTCATAATTATCACTTTGTTTAACAAAAAATATAGTAATCCTTATCCACCCCCCTCTAAGGATCACGTATTAGTTAACAGTATCCGTTGTTGTTGTTGTTCTTACTTTATACGAGAAATGAGTGAGCTAAAAGAAAGAGAGTACATGTGTAGCACTTTATCATTGTAGTAACAGGTTGTCTTCCTAAGAGTTCTTATGTAAAGACTAGTTGCTTGTTTGTACTCATACTCAGGCAAGACATGTTACATAGTAGAACACAGAGGAGTTACGTGAGGTGAAGCTCTAGTACATGACGTAAGCTTAGATTGGACTTGCATAAAAATTCCTGTGCACTTTCGTTTCACGCTTTACTTGAGTCTGCTTGATTTATTACTAAGATTTATTACGATTAATTACTTTCAAAGATACAAAAATTGGTTTCAGATAAAACTATGTGCATATCATGTGAGTAAATTCATGGAGAGATTAGAAACTTAATGATTGAACAAGGACTTATAAAACATGAGTGCGCGAAAAAAAATATTTAAAGTATTAATGATTGAGAGGGTTCAAATAAAACAAAAGTGAGGAAACCTTTTACCCTTACCTATGTACGACTTTCAATCATATTCAATATTTCAATGTACAATACGATGACGATTATAGAACAAATTAAACTTTAAATGTAGAAAAAAAATGTTATTGAAATGAACGTGAGCATTTGAGCAATCTTTATTCTTGTATTTTTTCTAGTTTATATTGTTCCTAACGAGCAGAATTAAGTGAGATTATTAAATTTTGTTTAAATTTTTCGAGCTCTTGCACAATTTATTAATCCCGAGTCCCGCCTAGGTTATTAGCGGTTCCATTGGATTTGTATGAACCCGTTCGAATCATAAATCATTACGAATCAAATCAAAACAAACTTTAATTGAGTGTGCCTATTTATAATCCTTTCTAATAATAAACAATTAAACGTTAATTCACGATACAAACGAAAACAGTTCACGTTCCTTTATTCATTTGAAATTCACCTCTCATTTATTTAATATTATTTTTATACTAAAAAATATCGAACGCACGTAACCTGCTATAAATAAAGTGTCAGTAAAAATATATTTTGGGGTGTATAGTTCACATGAAAATTGAAATGGAAATATGGAATCTTGCATTGATAGTTGGTGACATAGATTTGAGAGATGATGGGACAAAAAGAAGGAAGGAAGGCATCAATGACCATGGGTTAGCAAAACCCATACACTCTTCTTGATGTCCGGAATAATATTTCGTCTTTAAAATAAAGTGGAAGTTAACAAAATATAAATTTTTCATTATCTCTACCATAATTTGGTTTATATTAAAATTTTATGACCTCCATAATAAATTTTAAAGATTAGGACTCTTTTCAATTTTTCAATTTTCCTTTATTGCATTAATTGTTGTTATTTTCATTTTCAAATTTTATAAATGTTTTAAAAATAAAGTTATTTAAATTACTGTATCTGTTTTTTAACCTATTGTTTGACTTTTACGGTCAACGTTACACTACTTAAAACGAATATATCTCGAGTTCTACATGTGTAAAAGTTATAAAAAGTTGATATTTCAAAAATATATATTGAAACGATATAAACAAGATCCAACATGATTATATTATTCCTTATAGATTAATAAAAAGTATAAGATCATAGTTTGACTTTAAGAACAACTAAACAATAGGTTAAAAACCAGAAGGAGTATTAATTTATTTCATGTTGGAGCTAAAAATTTACATTAAAGCTTAAAAAAATGAATTTATTTTGAATTTTATTTTTCCGCTTCTTTTTCAAATAAAATACAAACTATTAATTTATTTCAAATTATATTATTTTCTTCTTCATATTAAAATAATTTCAGTTTGTATTCAACATTTGAATAATTGAGATTTGCCTTTGACTTAGATGTAAAAATATAAAAAGAGTTCATTTAATGAGTATAAATAGAGAATCAGGTTCTGGGCCCACTTTTGGCCTTGAAATCTTGGGGCTACTAATTCGTATCAAATATTATTATCATTTTGTTGACTCCAATCTAAATGTAATTAGTACTCCCTCCGTCCCTAAATGATTGTCACATTTGACTTTTGATGGTCAATAAGGCACGATTTAAAACATAAATATCTCTTATTTTACATGTGAAAAAATTATAATAAGTTGATATTTCAAAAATATATATTGAGACGAATCTAACGAGGTCCCACAACACTATATTATTTCTTATCGTTTAATGAGAATTCATGATCAAATTTTCTTGTAATTGACCACAAAAGTCAAAATGTGACAATCTTTTAGGGACGGAGGGAGTATTTTTTTTATATTCATTGTGACTCATAATTATGTTCCGAAAATATATACTCGATCTCCATAATTTTAACGAGCTCCTTTTAAAAGCAATTTTCGAAATTCCTATACACATTCGTTACACTGTACCACTTCTTAAATATATATGTATCCATATATTATTAGCTTAAAACATATTTAATCATCTATTATTATATCATACTAATAATGAACAACGTTAAATTCTCTTGTCAATTATCCTTTAGTAACCTTAATTTTTTCTGCATAAAATTAGTCATCGGTTCGATCTGATTTTCATCTATTTTTTCATAAGCCGAACCACATCGATCATCGGTTCGATTCTCTCTAAAGCAGAACCAAAGTCGTTTGATTCCAAAACAATTGATTATTTTTTATTCGATTCCAGTTCTGTCCGGTTTCGGCTTTCCTCCACACCCCGTGGGTCTGTAAATGCTCTAAACTGACTGATGGATTGATGTGTGTTCAAGTAATTGTCCCTTTTCTTTTCATTTATTGATCAGATGATTTGATTATCCGACAAGATATTTCACTGCATTTCAGTTGAGTAAACAGCACCATTTTGTAATCTTTTGCATGTTTGTCTGCTCTTTTTCTTGTATCTCCGCGATTAGTGGCAAAAATTTCATCTTGTGGGCTCCAACTAGTAAATTTCTTTTTCATTAATAAATTGGCGACACTTTTATGTTGATAAACAAATAGAGTAGGGAGAATAAATTGTCAAAATTAATGTATATTAAAATGCTTTTGTAATGTTTTGAACTTTAAATCTTAGATAATCCAAAACAGTGAAAATCCGCTGCATAGTAGCTACCATCTACTTGTTTGGTGTGTACTTGGGTATATATAGAGACTACATTTTATTGGGCCCTCTAAATTATTAATAATTGTTTAAATGAGAAATTAAATTTTTAAATAAGTCAATTTATTTTCTGAATAATTTTGTTATATATTCAAAATTGACTTGTTATATTCTTTGAGTAACCCGCATTACCTCTTCGATATATTAGAGAGCCATTAAAAACATATTTTAACCTTATGCTTAGGACTATCATTGTTACTCATATAGGAATGCGTAGTGGTGATTCCCGGCCACAATGATTGACTTATGTAATATGAGCTAGTCGTTCCTTCGACCCGAGATCTTGAGTCTCTAGTCAACTGGGTAGGTTCTCACTCATTTACATAGTTTCTTATAGTCTTTCGACCTCATTCCCTGAGATAATTTCTCAACTAGTTCTCTTTTTAACTCCTTAATTAGCGAATCCGTATTATTACAATCATAATTTCAAACAAACTCAAGCATGTAATGGTGTAAATGTCGAGACAAGTTTGATGGTGAAAAAGAAAGTCAGAAAGTTGAATGTTGTTTGATTGACAAGTCGTGTGATTCTGTGCGGGCGCGCTGAAGATGCACGCATGCCATTCGTGACCCAGATAACTAAATAAAGTTGTGCTTCTGTAAACTCTTATGTGTGCTCGGCTTCTAAATCATATTCTTAGATATCATTTCTTTGGGGTTGTTCAAATACCACTTTCATGGATGCTTACATTGAAAATATCCAACTTAATATTGTATTTCCAATTAGGCAAATATAAAGGATTTAATATCACTATTTTGCACGTTACTAAAATAAAACAAAAAAAATATCTTAACGCCTCTCTCTATAATCTTCCCCCAACTACTCACCCCTCATCTTCCACAAATCAGTCATATATATATATAATATATAATATATATATATGTATTTTTTTTTGTACGAATACCAGAATTTTGCATAAAGAGTCAGAGAGACCATGCTTCTTAATATATTAAGAAGCATGGTCTCTCTGACTCTTCGTGCAAAATTATGACTCGCTTGCTTAATTTTCCATATTTCTCTTAGACTTACCGTAACATTGAAAAAATTCTGAGCTAGGTAATGAAATGCCCCTTCTATAATGGCTTTTTTTTTGTCTAGGCACTTGAACTTTCAAAATTATTTCAAAACAACCACCCGAAATCTTCAACTTTTGAAATAGACATCATCTGGACTATGTTTTTTGGCTCCGAAAGTTTTCAAAATTGTGATACTGAAACTT
>CM016561.1:33864454-33964454 GCA_003412495.2 Echium plantagineum | reverse complement strand
TATTTGACAGAATTTTCATAATGGTAAGTACTAAAGTAGTAACATCACAAATTATTAAAAAATTGCTTTTCTTGGACTCGGCAAGATTGAAGGTATTTGGTGATAATTAGCACATACATGGTCATAACCCACAATGTTTCTGATGAGATCTATAATGGGACCTTCCTCAATCACACCATTTGAAAGTATTTGCCTATTTCTTTACTTCTTGCTTTTTTTAATCTATCTAATAGTATTGGGCTTGCTAGATAATATATTAGATCCTTTATGGTGGAAAAGAGATTACTGAGAATTCCAACTTTATTGTTTTCTTCATAACAAAATTTATTTTGGGATTTGCATATGGATAATTTAATACATGATTTTTTAAAGATGTCGTATTAGTATAATCTATTAAATTTCGTAAGACAAGACTTGATATGATTTGATTGAAAAGATATTGTGAACAATTAATCAAGTTTTTCTATTGTATTTACTCATGTTTCTCAGTAGATCGTAATTATTGTAAATGTTAACTAATAATTGATTTTTAGAATGAAATATGAGACAAAAATATCACCACACTACCACTACTACAAAAAGTCACTTGCACTACACCCACTTGGACTACACTTCAGAAAAGGTGTAGTCCAAGTGGCACTTGGACGACACTCCCGTGTGGTGTCGTCCAAGTGAACACTTGGACTACACTTATTGGCGTAGTCTAAGTGGTTTTAAAAAAAAAATTAAAAAGAACATTTTTCACTTGGACGACACCACACGGGAGTGTCGTCCAAGTTGCTTCAATTATAAAAAAAAAGAAAAATTAAAAGCACTTGGACGACACCACACGGGAGTGTCGTCCAAGTTGTTTAATTTATAAAAAAAAAAATTAAAAGCACTTGGACGACACCACACGGAGGTATCGTCCAAGATATATAAAAATTAAAAAAAAAAAGGTTTTTCGGGTTTATTTCACCCCCCCCCCCCCCCACCCCCGAAAACCCAGAACCAGCGAACTGCAGGGAGCGAATTGAACCAATTCCAAAACCCCACCCCCCAAAACAAACAAGCTCCCCCTCCTCCTCCTCCTCCTCCATTGTTCAAGGACTCGATTCATCTTCTTCCCAAGCTCCCCCTCCTTCTCCATTGTTCAAGTAAGTATTTTTTTTAATTTTTGGTTTATTATTGTAATTTAAGTTTGAATTAATTAGTTATTTTGTTTATTGAAATAATTAGCTTGCATTTATTTGTTAACTTGTACATACTATTAACTATTTCGAAACTAGATTAGTTTGTTGATTGAAATTACTTAATTAGTTAGATATAATTAGTTTAAAATTTGAAAAATGTTAACTTTTATGATTATTTATGATGTAAAATTGAAAAATGTTATGCCATGGTTGTAAAATGTTAGGTCATAGTTGAAAAAATTGGATTATTTAGGATGTAAAATTGTAAAATGTTAGGTCATAGTTGGAAAAATTAAAACTTGTGATGGTTTAAGATATAAAGTTGTAAAATGTTATTAGATATTAGATTAGTCTAGAATGTTTCTTGAAAAGTTATTGAATGTTCCTTGGTACATCTTTTGGTAGTAATCGATATGTGGTAGAAACTATGGATCGAAAATGGATGGTTGCCGATCGTTTATCAAGGGAATATGAGAATGGGATTAATGAATTTATTGAGTTTGCAAGATTGAATGTAAAAGACAAAGAGTACATTTTATGTCCTTGTTGGAAATGTTTGAATCATTATACATGGAAATATAGCGAAGTAGAAG
Organism: Echium plantagineum; assembly: GCA_003412495.2. Classification (NCBI taxonomy): domain Eukaryota; kingdom Viridiplantae; phylum Streptophyta; class Magnoliopsida; order Boraginales; family Boraginaceae; genus Echium; species Echium plantagineum. Next base: position 33,962,689 of record CM016561.1, on the reverse strand, counting down.
AACACTTGATTATTAATGGGATAAACAGTGCATACACTTGTTGGACATATCATGGTGAGAGGAAAGGTAGTTATACTCAGTCAAATGAGTCTAATTTTGGACATGTGGAGAGTAGTGCAAATGAATTTGTAACGGATGATGATGTGGATGAAATTCCAGCGGCGTTGGAGGAAGATTTGATTGATCGTTCTGAGTTATTGGAAAAGCTAAAAAATGATGTAAAACAACCGTTGTGGGAGGGGTGCAAGTTTTCAAAATTAGATGCAGTTGTGACGTTGTACAATTTAAAAGCTAAACATGGATGGACCGATTCATCTTTCACAGACTTATTGAGTAAGGTCAAACAATTGTTGCCGGATGACAATGTATTACCTCCAAGAACTTATGAAGCTAAACAAGTGCTGAGTTCCATTGGAATTAAACATGAGAGGATACATGCATGTGTGAATGATTGCATCTTGTTTCGGAATGAATATGCTCAGCTGAAAGAATGTCCAAAGTGTAACGCAGAACGTTATAAGAAGGGGGGATCTACTCCAGTGAAGGTGATGTACTATTTTCCACTTCTTCCTAGACTCAGACGTATGTATCAGAGTGCAGAATTTGCTGAGAAATTGACATGACATTCAGATGAGAGGGTCAAGGATGGAATGCTTAGGCATCCTGCTGATGCACGTCAAAGGAAGAATTTTGATGCAAAATACCCTGAATTTGCAGCAGAACCAAGAAACATACGAATGATATTGTCATCAGATGGAATGAATCCTCATGGAATACAAAGTACCTCTCATAGTACGTGGCCTGTAGTTTTGGCAATCTATAACTTACCGCCATGGCTTTGCATGAAACGGAAATATTTGATGTTGTCTACACTGATATCTGGACCTAAACAACCTGGCAATGACATTGATGTGTACTTGGAACCTTTAATTGAGGATTTGAAGCTGTTGTGAGATAAGGGTATAGATGTATACGATGGATTTCGGAAAGACAGGTTCAACTTGAGAGCGATGTTGTTCGGTACTGTCAATGACTTTCCTGCATATGGAAATTTATCTGGATACAGTGTCAAAGGGCAGTATGCATGCCCCAAATGTGTTGAGCAAACTGACTTCGTGCGATTAGAATATAGTAAGAAAGTGGTCACTTGGACTACCCCTCCGTGTGGTGTCGTCCAAGTGAGTTTCACTTGGCCGACCCCTCTATTCTCTGCACTCAAAGGTGTAGTCTAAGTGGATTTTGAAGTGTAGTCTAAGTGAAATTTTGTAATAGTGTACTGAGCCATAACCTAAAACCAAAAATAAATAAATTGGGATGAATCTAAGTAAAATTTATCATTCACCCGTTTAAAACAAAAAATAAATAAATTCTCAAGGTTGATATATATAGGTTAACACATTCTCCCTCACTTACCTTCAAATTGTTCACCCCCAAATTGATAGGTAATGCTAGATTAATGAATTAATATTTTATCAGGAGTATTATTATTTCAAACTAAAACAACCATCAATAATACTTCCCTCCAATAATATTATATAATAATAAAACCTCTAAAACCAACACTATAATTGGTGGATACATTATTAAAACTCAATAACTAAATACGTATATGTAAATTTCGAGGATACACTATAAAACTCAATAATTACGTACATTGTAAATTAAATAAAACCTCTTCAACCATTACTATTAAAACTCAATAATTAGATAATATACATGTTTAATTATTAATTTTGAGCTATAATTAGATACCCTTCTTATGAAAAAGTACTAGTACGTGATAATTAAATATGTATCAATAATAAAATTTGATGTCAAAATTTATTATTTAATTTTTAGGTAAACTAATACTTTTTGCAGTTCGATATATAAATGTTATTTCATATGTTAATATAGTACTTTTTCCTTTTTGTTAATGTTATATTGTTCTTTCATAATTTAAAATACATTTTCTAATAAATGGACGGCGCCATTATTCTAATTTTATTGAGTAACGTTTAATTTTACAAACAAAACCAATATAAACATGATGTTTTATGTAGACATAAAGGTAAGGATATAAATACCAATTTAATCGTGTATAATTTCAAAATATTATTTTTCAAGTGATTAATTATGTTGATTGACCTAATCAAGAATAATGATATTCAAAATTTACCCCAATTCAAACGTCTCATTAATCAAATTGAGTAATAATAAAAAAAAAAAGTAAGGTTATTAATCGATTCCAAACAAAGTTGTTCCAAATTGCACATGTTACAAGAATGTAAGATTGGATTCGATCACAACAACTACCTCCAAATCCAATGACTTAATTATTTTAATATGCTATACATTAAGTGACCCACTCATAGTGGAAATGTTTAAATTATTGGAATTTTATCCCTTACTCGTCTAGAGTATTTTGGCAGAGCACGAATTGAGGCGATAGCCAATTTCACCAGCTAGACAAAGTACATTAGACAAATTTTTCGTAACATGTTCAATTAAGAAAGTGTTATAAATATTTTTTGTTTTTCTTATAAAATAATACGTTTATTTTAAGAGCATTTGTACTAGTATCCTCATATTCTCCCCTATAAAATAACAAAAAATCTGATTTTCAGATTTTTCATATAAAATAGGATTCACTATAAATTTTACACTCCTCTATCATATGGTGTAACGATGGGGACTCTCTCAAACATCTCTATTCTCCTCTATTACATTAATTTTTGTCATTTTATTTCAAATTTTATTATTTTCATCTTCTTTTTAAAAAATAAAATTTTACTCCCTCCATTTCACAATACAAGACTTTTTTGTTTTTCCGTGTCTAACTTTGATTAACAATAACTAATTAATTACAATATAAAAAATTATAAATAGTTACTTTTATGAAATTACTTATCAATATAAATTGATCGATATAAATTTTATATTTTTTGAACTAAAGAATAGAAAGTAATTGACCGTCAAAGTTGAACACTCAAAAAACAAAAACGTCAACTAAAAAGAAATGGAAAGAGTTCTAATTATTAATTTATTTTATATTGGAGTTGAACATTTATACTGGAGTTTAAAATATAAATTTAATTCAAATTTTATTATTTTTATCTTTATTTTTACAAACAAAATACATATTATTAATATTTTTCAAATTTTATTATTTTCATCTTTATATAGAAAGAATTTGAGTTGTCTTCAAATTGGAGCTAAAATATAAAAAAGGTTGATTTGAGGAGTATAATAGGGAAGCTGGTTTCTTGTAAAATCAAAAAGTAGATCAAAAAATTTGATAAAGTGATATAGGGAGTTGATTTTAGGGAAAAATTATAAGCAATCTCCGTGTGAATGCTCTAAGCGCCCCTGCTTGGCTAGCCCATCGCCTAACAGAGGAGGTAAATTCGGGACGTGCCTCTAGCGGTCAAGTACTCCATCTCAAGAGTGCTCACACTCTGGGTAACCACCAAAATGCAGAATTACTCATGCACCTATAGCGAATCGAACTCAAACACTTGTTGAGAATTACACTTTTATAATGAAATCTGTGACCATTTAAATTATACCACGAACATTGAGCTCATAACAATTAGATCACAAACACCTAATCCACCAACATAAATATTCTTATAGATTAATCGATATAATCTACATTTACTAAAGTTAGAAAAAAGTTAAAAAGAAAAAAAAATGAAACAGTGAAAAATAGTGAACTAGAGGAGCATACATTGATAGATGACCTAATAGGCCATTGAGATTTGTGCCCAGTTAGAATGGTTGATGAGTTAATTGGGATCCATTAAGAAGATTTAAAACATAACCATCTTAAAATCAAATCTATGTTTATTTATAAAAGTGGGATTGTGTGTGGGCCACGCGCGTGCTTCATATGCAATTATGCGTCTAGTGTTTATATTTTTGTTTTTTGTGTGTTTTACATTAGCAATTGTACATTACGCATCATAAGTTGTACTTATGGTCAGGTGTCCACTCGCGCAAGAGAGAGTGAGGCACGAACGCCCGCTTCCCGCATTAGACTCTTGTACGTTACACATTAATAGTTGTACTTTCACAAAGATAAGTTCCTGCATCAGACACTTGTACGATACACATTAGTAGTTGTACATTTTGTTTGTTCTTATCCACGTTAGTATTTTGTTATTTTACTTTTGACCCCTTTAATTTTGTTTCATGTTTTTTTTTTCCCACAACATTTCTTCTCCTCAAATTTTCCAACACGGTTTTTATTTCACATTTGTTTTTCGCCAAATCTTTTATTTTTATTTTTTTTCCTTTTCCCAATTTTCTTACGAATTTGTTCTTCCACAAGTTTTTTTAATAAATCGGGTTTCATTTGACATGATTTTTTTTTCCTTTTCCACCATATTCGGTTGTTTCGTTTGTTTTTTTTAAATTTTGTTTGTTCTTATCTCCTTTAGGAATTTGTTGTTTTACTTTTGTTTCACGTTTATTTTTCTTACACCATTTCTTTTCCTCAAATTTTTCAACATGATTTTCATTTCACACTTGTTTTACTAATCATTTTTTTTAGTTTTAATTTTTTTTTCTTTTCCCAATTTCATTGGACACTTATTCATTTAAATATATCCATAATTAATAAACTATTGCGACCTATCTATCAATTGAAGATCAATAATTATTAAGCTATTGTATTGCTGCCCCATCCTATTAAGATGGTCCGAGACACTTTTTCATAATTTATCGCCCTCCATATCTATTAAAATTGTTCAAAACATTTTTCATAATTTATCTCATTTAATCAACTTTTACATTCATTTTCGAACATATATTCACTTAGACAAATATCAAACAACACAATTGTTATACCATGGAGGGAGTACGGATTATGTAATATCATATACACACATTTTATTTGGTTCATTTATGTTTCTTGATCTTAATATTAACTTAAGAGTCATAATATTTTCATTTGAAGATAACAAGGTAAGACTGAAACATATTTCATAAATTCTAATTAAAATTACGAATTGAGTTTGTATGTTCCTTTTCTTGAACAATTCCTAACAACTTAAAAACCATACCATTTTGATCTATATGCTACCAATTTGCACGTAACTGGTCTTGAAACACTAGTTGGCTCTCTATTGCTAACTTGATCAAATTTATTTAAGGGTAAGAGAATATCGAATGATCTAGTGGTTAGGAGGTCTTCCAATGATTTAGAGGTCCTGGTTCGATTTTCATTGTAAGGGGGCGGTGGATGGATTTTTTAAAGAAAAAAACTTTATTTAAGGGTAAATGTTACAATCCATCACAATTCCTTAATAAAGTACTACCTCTTCCGTTTTTAAATGATTGGTACATTTTAACTTTACATAGTCAAACTTTAAATACTTTGATCAACAATTCTCATACACCAATAAGAAATGATATAATCATATGATATATTGCTAGATTCGTCTCAATATATATTTTTGAATGATCAACTTCTTATACTCCTTTTCACATGTAAAATAGGATATATTTATGTTTGAAATCGTGTTTTGTTGACTATGAAAAGTTAAAATGTACCAATAATTTATGAACGAAGATAGTACTTTTATCCCAAACATACAGAAACGGAGGAAGTAATATATGTGTCAAAAATAAATCTATAATTAAGTTTTGTAAATTTTAGCTACAATAATTTATTGACACTTGTGTCTAAAGTGGCACTACAAATCTTGATGTAACAGAACTTTTAATTTAAAGATCATTAATTATCAAAAAGAAAAAAACACTTTTGTCTTCTTACAAAATTTCTCCACTCCACCCCTTTCTTTCTCTACTTAAAACAGCTCAAAAGCTCATCACAACAAACCCCATAAAACACAGAGCACCCCATCCTCCCCCCCCCCCACCCCACCCCCACCCTCCACCCCACCCCCCCCACACAAAATGCATGCCCTCTTCCTCCTCCTCCTTTTCCACCTACTTCCACTCCACACCACCCCCATCTCCCCCTCCCCCACCCCCACCCCCATCCCAGAATACAGAGCTTTACTCTCCCTCAAATCCTCCATTACCAACGACCCACAATCTTCATTGTCCTCATGGAACATCTCCAGCCGACACTGTACCTGGTACGGTGTCACCTGCGACCCGAAAACCAGCCATGTCCTCGCCCTCGACATCTCCAACCTCAACCTCTCCGGCTCTATCTCCTCCGACATCGCCTCCCTCCGCTTCCTCACCAACCTTTCTGTCGCAAACAACCAGCTAACCGGACCAATCCCACCTGGCATTTCACTCTTGTCTGAACTCAAGTCGTTGAACTTCTCAAACAATGTCTTCAACTCCACCTTGCCTACTGAGCTCACTCGGCTCGGAAAACTCGAAGTTCTTGATGTTTATAATAATAATATGACGGGGGATTTGAATACTGGGATTCATAAGCTTGGAAATCTCAGACATTTGCATCTTGGTGGGAATTATTTCTTCGGGAGTATTCCTAAGGAATATGGGTTGTTTAAGTCTCTTGAGTATCTTGCTGTTTCGGGGAATGAATTGACGGGGGAGGTTCCGCCCGAGATTGGGAAGCTAACCCAATTGAAAGAACTTTATATTGGTTACTACAATAGCTTTTCCGGAACGATTCCTCCTGAGATCGGGAATTTGTCGAGTTTGGTGAGGTTGGATGCGGCTAATTGTGGGTTGAGTGGAGAGATTCCGCCTGAGATGGGGAAACTGCAGAATCTTGACACGCTTTTCCTGCAGGTGAATGGACTTACCGGGAAGCTGACTCCCGAGTTGGGCAATTTGAATAGCTTGAAATCGATGGATCTGTCGAATAATATGTTGACTGGAGAGATACCAGCTATGTTTTTCGAGTTGAAGAACCTTACATTGTTGAATTTGTTCAGGAATAAGCTTCATGGTTCGATACCGGAGTTTGTAGCTGAGTTACCGAAGCTTGAAGTGTTGCAGTTGTGGGAAAATAATTTCACTGGGAGTATCCCACAAAGGTTGGGTAGTAATGGGAATTTGCAGATTCTTGATTTGAGTTCTAATAAGCTTACTGGAAATTTGCCTCCGAATTTGTGTAATGGTAACAAGCTGCAGACTTTGATCACATTGGGGAATTTTCTTCTTGGTCCGATTCCGGAATCTTTGGGACAATGTGAATCATTAAGTAGAATCAGGATGGGGGAGAATTATCTAAATGGTTCGATTCCCAAGGGGTTGTTGAGTTTACCTAAGCTTACACAAGTTGAACTTCAAGATAATCTTTTGACTGGTTCATTTCCGGAGACTAATACGACATCCCCAAGTTTGGGGCAGATTAGTTTGTCGAATAATTGGTTAATAGGGCAGTTGCCTCCAAGTATCGGGAATTTTGGTGGTGTTCAGAAGCTCCTTCTTGATGGGAATAAGTTTTCAGGGCAAATCCCTTCTGAAATCGGGAAGTTGCAGCAGTTGTCTAAGATTGATTTCAGTCACAACAATTTTTCGGGTCCTATTGTCGCAGAAATTAGCCAGTGTAAGTTGTTGACATATGTTGATCTCAGTAGGAATCAGCTCTCTGGTGAGATTCCAACTGAGATAACTGGTATGAGAATATTGAATTACTTGAACTTATCAAGAAATCATTTGATTGGGAGCATTCCTGGTTCAATTTCAAGTATGCAAAGTCTGACTTCTATTGATTTTTCATACAATAATTTGTCTGGTTTGGTTCCTGGAACGGGTCAGTTTAGTTACTTCAATTACACTTCGTTTTTGGGCAATGCTGATCTTTGTGGCCCATATTTGAGACCTTGCAAAGATGGTATTGCTGATGGGGTTCGGGAACCACATGAAAAGAGTAGATTCTCCCCATCCTTGAAGCTTTTACTTGTTATAGGGTTGCTGGTTTGCTCAATTATATTCGCTGTTGGCGCAATTATTAAAGCACGATCACTCAAGAAGGCGAATGAGGCTCATGCGTGGAAACTTACTTCCTTTCAGCGCCTCAATTTTACTTGTGATGATGTCCTTGACAGCTTGAAAGAGGATAACATTATTGGAAAAGGAGGTGCTGGGATTGTTTACAAAGGGGTGATGCCAAATGGAGAGCTAGTTGCAGTAAAAAGGTTGCCAGCAATGAGTCGGGGTTCTTCGCATGACCATGGTTTCAATGCCGAAATACAGACCCTTGGGAGGATCAGACATAGGCATATAGTTCGATTACTCGGGTTCTGTTCCAATCATGAGACAAATTTGCTGGTTTATGAGTACATGCCCAATGGAAGCTTAGGTGAAATGCTTCATGGGAAGAAGGGTGGTCATTTGCTGTGGGATACAAGGTATAAGATAGCTGTTGAATCTGCAAAGGGACTCTGCTATCTTCATCATGATTACTCTCCCTTGATCTTACATCGTGATGTTAAATCGAACAATATCCTTTTGGACTCCAACTTTGAAGCTCATGTTGCTGATTTTGGACTTGCCAAGTTCTTGCAAGACTCAGGCACCTCCGAATGCATGTCTGCTATTGCTGGTTCTTATGGCTACATAGCCCCAGGTAACTAGTTCGTGTAATGTGTGTTCTTGCTCTTACCTTAATGTTTTTCCATGTGCAACTTGAATTGATTTGGTTCATGATTGTTCATAAATTAAAGTACTAATATAGTTCTTATGTTGTCATTACTTAACCTCATCTTGCCCAAATTGACTTATGTTTTCTATATAGGAGATAATTTATTTAGAGTATAGATGCTACGAAAAGTCTCTCGTGTCGCTGTTGGTATCAGTCTTACTACAGAAATTTCTTTCTGTTGAATCATGAATGATGTTGTCTGACCACACTTGGGTAGTAGAAATTGAATGCTTCGTTTGATTAGCAGATGTGAAATTGATGTCTCAACCACTGGTGTACTTTGATATAAATTTTATGATATCTTTTTAAGTGGTGAACTCATAAATTAACTTTCTTTCCTAATTTAGAGTTTAAGAGTTTTACAGTCAATTGTTGGGTGCATTTTTTACCAATTCTTGATAGGTAATTCTATTAAAATGATTGGTAGATCTAGTTTCGTGTTAGTGAAAGCAACTATGACGGATACAGTGTCTTATTGTAGTAACTGAAATTGCTTATTGCAGAGTATGCATACACGCTGAAGGTAGATGAGAAGAGTGACGTCTATAGTTTTGGAGTGGTTCTATTAGAACTGGTTAGCGGGAGAAAGCCAGTTGGGGAATTTGGTGATGGAGTAGATATCGTTCAGTGGGTGAGGAAAATGACCGAGGGTAAGAAGGAAGCAGTGATGAAAATTCTTGATCCGAGACTCTCAACTGTGCCTTTGAACGAGGCAATGCACGTTTTCTACGTCGCAATGCTATGTGTTGAGGAGCAGGCCGTGGAGCGCCCAACAATGAGGGAGGTGGTGCAAATGCTGGCAGAATTCCCCAAGCCTCCGAATGCCAAAGAAGGCGATTCAGCAGTAGCTACAGACTCCCCTCTACCATCATCTGGAATCGAATCCCCGTCCCCAGACAATAAAGACCATCAGCAACAAGCTCCCCAATCTCCACCCCCAGACCTTCTTAGCATATAAGTTGTTCAACCGAAACCGAAGGCGAATGGTTTTCCCACCCTCCAAGAATGGGACCGGCTTTGCGTGCCCTTTAGTTTGTTCTTCTTTTTGATGGTTCAGTTTGGTTTGATTTTTAGACATTGCCGTAAGGGGCACTTGTTCTATGTACAGTAGGATGTCCAGGAGGGTATCTACCAATATTGCTAGTACAAGACTATTCTGGTCGTGTTGTGTTGCACCTAAGTCTCATTTATTGCATTATTAATTATTGGAATCTTTTGCCCCCAAAGGCATAACCAAGTAAACCTGTAGCCTTGACCTAGTAGTTAACGATTTAATTTCCATAATTGAAGGTCTTGGATGCATGTGCTCCCATTGTAGTATACGATTTACTTTCAGTATGATACCCTTTGACAAAAAAAGACATAGCCGTATATATCAAGGTAATTGGATGGAGATATCCCACGTCGCGGGTTTGATTCCATGGGGAAGTAATATTTTATTAAAATATTGCTGGATATATTTTACTGAAATATTATAAAATTTGCCTATGCCTTTTGGTTTTGCTCGATTTACAATTTGCCTGATTAAGAAGCCTCAGTCGTAGGTGGACGAGATTCAATTTCTTTTAATAATATTGGAATCTCTTTTGAATTAAAAAGAGTGGGGAAATTTATAGGTGGGTGTGATTAATGTGAACAAGATGAGTGTTTTAAGGGGGAGTGGTTATGAGTGATTATTAAAAGTTTGATAATTTAAGAGCATATGCTTGGCACATATGTAAGAGGTACATCATTGTAGTTATTAATGAGATAATGGTAGCCCCAAGAACAAGGGTGGACTGCCTTTCAATTACCGATACCTTGTGATGTGGACTTTCAGCCTCTTTATCTTGAACTCTTTGACCGATTAATTCAAAAGTTTGCATGCATTTATACAAAGGAACTTCAGGCATAAAATATTTCTATACGTGATACGCTCATTTAAGGCGTTCCGATTGGCTAGCCCATCGCCCAACAGAGGAGATGAATCCGAGATGTGCCTCTAGCGGCTCGGTACTCCACCTCAAGAGTGCCTAGAGTAGGCTGGGTAACCACCCACAAGCAGATCCTCCCTTGAACAAATGTAGAGTTACTCATGCACCTGCCGTGGATCGGGCCAAAAAACTTGTGGAGAAGCACACTCTTATAGTGAAGGTCCTTACCATTTGAGCTATGCCCCGTGGGCAGGCATAAAATATTTCTAAGTTGATAAGTATGTGAATTAATTTTGTGAGTCAATTAATTTTTTACTTAAAATTTTAGCATGATGAAAGGTAAATCATGTGAAATATTTAATATTAGCCAAAATTATAAAAGATATTTTGCCTATAGCTGTATCAACGGTTGCTTGTGAGGTTGTATTTAGTATTAGTAGGTGTGTCATAGATCTTTTTACGAGTAGGTTAGCACTTGAAATTATTGTGGCTTTGATTTGCTAGCAAAATTGACTACAAAGAAAATTAGCGCAAATTTACACAAAAATTAAATTGGAAGAGGTCAATAAAACAGAGAAGGAAAATGAATGTAAATCATAAATGTGTTATTTTATAATTTTTGTTTCTAATCATTATATTTGAAATTTTATATATTAGCAAATTTCTTTATTTTTTGCCTTCATTTGTATAAATAATATGGATGACGGCGAAACTCAATGCCTAGCATTTGGAACTTTAGCTGGGAGAGCAAATTTATGTTACTTAAAATATGTTCTTGTTATGATTGTATTTTATTTTGCTCTTTGACTTCGTGTGAATGTGCACTATATATAATTAGAAATTATGCACTTTCATTTTTTTTTCAAAACCGAAAAACTGACCGAACCGAATTGGTTTTGCATCAAAACTGGCACCAACCGAACCGATGAAACCAAATAATTTACAACCGAATCTATTCATGTAGTTGAAAAACTGATAGGATCGGTTTCAGACAAAAAAAACTCTGGAAAAACCGACCAAACCGAAAACATCCCTATCTATAACTGATATTTGACTTGCTTTCAAGTATATTAAGAGCCGAGTTGTTCGAAAAAGCTTATTCTGGACGGCCCACTTTGCAAAATTTAAGATGATTCTTCTTCGACCTTTGTCCCAACCGATCACTAAGATCATTACGCAGACTGCTTTTCCTATTTTGAAAGAATTTAAGACCCCTATCGTCCTAATTATGCCATGGTTATGACAGAAAGACCCATGCATGCAGGATATGAAACCATTAGGGGAAAAGTCCCCTCTAGATTCTTGAGAATTATGAATATAACATATAAGTTTTACATTATTTGTTGTTGTTCTTCATTATCATTTTCTAAATCGTGCCCCCTCAATTGTCGTTTTTAGATTTTGCCCCTTCAAATTTTATTCTAATTTCGTCCGTATATACACATAACCAGCTTACCTATTGTCGACTTTATGACATTCCAACCTAAAATGATTGATGGTTAGCCGATAGTGGTGTTTAAGGCAGAGGACAAAGACTAGTTTCTTGCAAAGACTAGTTTCTTGCAATTACGAAACACGTATTGGTGGGTAAAATTGCACATAGGGACCTTCAGTTATGGTTATTAAGGAATTCTTTGTCAATTTACGGTTGAAAGATGCATATAATATATCTATATTTAACACGAAATGATTATTGAATGTGATATATTGGATAATTACATCAAGTTATGCGTAAAAATATAATGATGTATTCATGAATTTTTTATGGGAGTATTCAAATTCACGCCACACTAATAGATGACTGATAGTAGGGGTGTGATCGGATCGGTTTTGTCGGTTTTTCCCCTCCAAAAAAAATCGATCTGACATATCGGTTTTTTTCATAAAAGAAAACCAATCCGAAAGTCAAAAAACCGATTTCGGTTAAACCGCCGGTTAGTAGCCGGCTTTTTATAAATACAATATGTATTTGTATTTATGTAAAAACATAATAAACTAATCGAGAGTAATTTAGAATTCAATTGTGAAATGTTCAAAATACAAAAAATAAAAACTCTGAATAAAATTCAAAAAAAATATTATTTTCAATATAAATTACGAATTATGTAAAATGAAAAGAAAAAAGAAATGAATTAACCTTAGATCGGATCGGATCTGTTTTTCTTACAGGTTTTTAGTTGTGAGAACGAAAACCGGTCCGGTCTGGCTGGGTTTTCTAAAAAGAAAAACCGAAACCGAACAGATCGGTTTTAAAACTGAAAAAAACCTTTGGTTTCGGATCGGTTCGGTTTTTCGGTTTAACAAACCGTATCTATTCGCACCCCTAACTGATAGTCGAGAAAAGAGTTATGAAGATCACACCTGAGCTAACTCTAAAAGATGTTTTGGTAATCAAAGATCTAAAATTCAATCTCGTTAACATAGGACAACTATGAGATGGGGGACTAGAGTTCGATTCTTGGATCATTGCCATACGAAGGCCTTCTCATTTTCATTTATCTGAAATAACAAGCACACTCAAGTAAATCACACAAGAAAAGTTGACTGCAACTTGTTCTCTTATTCAATATGAATTCGATGATTATTCATTCTGGAACTACAGTATATATAGCCTAAGACTCACAATCAGCCATTAATGCAATACTAATTTGCTGATTCTAACAACCTACAATCAGCCACTAAATCAGCTCACAAAACGAGCCTTTATTCAATAGCATTAATGACTCAATCAATTTACTAATTTGTAATCAATCACGTGAGATCCTTTATTCAATAACATTATTGACTCAATCAATTTACTAATTTGTTATCAATCACGTGAGATCCTTTATTCAATACTCTCCCTTAATCTGATTCATCCTGCTGAATCAGATTACTTCTCCTTCACAGCAAACACCAAGCCTTTTCCTGAATTTTAGAAACAAATCTTTCTTCAATGGTTTAGTCATAATATCTGCCAATTGATCTTGAGTTCCACAGAACACCAATTCAATTTCTTGCTTCTTGCTCAGCTGCTTTAGGAAGTGGAACCTCAGATCAATGTGTTTGGTTCTCCCATGCATCACAGGGTTCTTTGACACCTTGATAGTAGAGCTGTTATCACACAGAATCTTAATACAACTGTTCACTTGATGATCTATCTCTGCCAGTACCCTTTTCATCCACACTGATTGGCAAGCACACATAGCAGCTGCTATGAACTCAGCTTCAATTGTTGAAAGGCTCACTATAGGTTGCTTCTTGGAGCTCCAAGCAACGGCTCCTTCACTAATCATAAAGACATATCCCCCTGTGCTTTTCCTGTCGACTTTGTCTCCTGCAAAATCACTATCTGTATAAGATAGTAATTCCCCTCCTCCAGCAGTCTTCTTGTAGAGGATTCCATAGTTTGAAGTTCCTCTTAGGTACCTCAGTACTCTCTTGGCTTGTATGAGGTGATCCATGGATGGCCTGGCCATTGATCTGCTGAGAATACACACCGAGTACATTATATCAGGCCTAGTGGTGGTTAGGTACATGAGACTACCTATTATTTGCTTGTAATAAGTCTCATCTACAAGCTTGTCTTCATTTCCATCCTCAAGAATAGTCCCTGGAGCCATAGGAGTATGTACTGCTTTGCATTCTCCCATTCCGAACCTCTTCAACACTTCTTCTGCATATTTCTTCTGGCTCATGAAAATGCCCTTGTCTAGCTGTTTGATCTCAATGCCTAAGAAGTATGTCATACTTCCCAGATCACTCATTTCAAATGCTTTTATCATTCTGTTCTTGAACTCCATCATCATTTTATAGTTGTCTCCTGTAAAGATCAAGTCATCAACATAAACACTTACAATGATGATATTGCCATCTGAATTTTTCTTAGTGAATAGGGTATGTTCACATTCACTATTCTGAAATCCATCCTTGATGAAGTAGGCCTCAATCTTGCTGAACCACGCCTTGGGAGCCTGCTTTAATCCGTATAAAGCTTTGTGGAGCTTATAGACCATGTGTTCTTTTTCTTTCACTTTGAAGCCACAAGGTTGATCAACATATACCTCCTCCTTTATCTCACCTTGTAGGAAAGCAGATTTTACATCAAGCTGGTACACTTTCCATCCTTTGAATGCTGCAGTGCTAAGGATCATTCTCACAGTATCCATCCTTGCTACTGGTGCATATACCTCGGAAAAGTCTACTCCTTGTCTTTGTGAATACCCCTTTGCCACTAACCTTGCCTTGTGTTTAGTGACCTTTCCTTCTTCATCTGTTTTAGTCTTGTAGATCCACTTCACACCTATTTTTTTGCATCCAGGAGGTAAATTAACAAGACTCCAAGTGTGATTTTTCTCTATGGACTCAAATTCTGTGTTCATGGCTGCATTCCATTTTTCAGACAGGCAAGCAACTTCATAGCATCCAGGATCTTCTATGGCATGATCCAACACCATATTGACTTCATCTTCACTAAATTCTTCCCCAGTTATGTAATCCCTCATCCAATCAGGTTGTTGCCTCACTCTTCCTTGTGGTATGTCTGCTCTCCCTTGATCAGAAGCATCTTGCCCATTGTCATCAAAAGAGGTGTCGTGCTATATTGGTTGTTCTTCTGTCTGATCAGAATGATCTTCTGTTTGATTAGAATGATCATCTGATTGTTGATCATTTGGCTGATGTTCTTCAAAGTCCTCCCACATTATACTGACATCTTCATTTTCAGGTTCCTGTTGGCTCCAGTCCCACTCCTTTTCTTCTTCAAATAGCACATCCCTACTAATGATCACCCTTCCAGACATTACATCAAACACCCTGTAACCTTTAGTTCCTTCATTTATTCCTATGAATATTCCAATTCTACTTCTGTTGTCTAACTTGTTTCTGCCCTGCTTAGGTACAAGTACATGTACTAGGCTCCCCCATATCCTGAGATGACTTACATCAGGCTTCCTCCCACTCCAAGATTCTTGGGGAGTCATGTCATTTAGTGAAGTAGTAGGGCATCTATTCAATACATAGCATGCCCATAACACAGCTTCAGGCCAGAATCTTTTTGGCATGTGTTTAGTAGTAATCATAGCTCTAACCATGTTGAGTAATGTCCTATTTTTCCTCTCAGCCACCCCATTCTGCTGGGGTGTGTATGCAGTAGTTAAGTGCCTTTTAATTCCATGATTAGTGCAGTAAGAATTGAATATATCAGAATTGAACTCTCCTCCCTTGTCAGTCCTTAGGCACTTAATCTTTGTTTCACTCTCATTTTCCATCATAACTTTAAAGTGTTTGAAATGTTCAAAGCTTTCAGACTTATTAGCTAGCAAGTAAATCCAACACTTCCTACTATAGTCATCAATGATGGACAAGAAGTACCTTTTTCCACTGTTGGAAATGGGAGTGAATGGTCCACATAAGTCTGCATGAATGAGCTCCAATGGTTGTGTTGCTCTCCATGTTGCTTCTTTGGGAATAGGTGTCCTGGTCTGTTTTCCTTCCAGGCAGTTTGAGCACACATTTTCCTGTTGCTTGATGTCTGGCAAACCTAGTACCATGTTCCTTGTCTTCAAGTCACTTAGGCTTCTGTAATTTAGGTGTCCAAGCCTCTCATGCCAAAGTTTGGATGTGTCTTTAGTGATTGTTTGAAGGCATACTTCCTCATTTCTTCCAAGAATTCTGGACTCAGACTTCACAAGAAACATCCTGTTAGGTTTCATACTAGTTTGTATGATCTCTCCTCTTTGTGGATGTGATACCTTACATTTCCCATCCTTAAAGACAATGTTAAGCCCTTTCTCTTGCAGTTGTCCAATACTTAGTAGGTTGTTCTTCAAGGCTGGAACAAAGTACACATCACCAATTGAGTAAGTTACATTTCTCATTCTGATTTTTACAATGCCTTTGCCCATCACCTTCAATGTACTGTCATTTCCCAGCTTTACTGTATGATTGAAGTCCTTATTGAGAGTTGTGAACATTTCCTCAATTCTGCACATATGGTTGGAACATCCTGAGTCCAGAAACCATACATCATTCATTTCCTCCTTTTCTTCATTGATTTGAGCCATCAACAACATGTCATCCTCCTCTTCAACTTCAGCATAGTTTGCTTGTTTTCCCCAAGTAGGGCATTCATATTGAAAATGCCCTAACTCGTGGCACTTGTAGCACTCTATATTACTCTTGTTTGGAGTTGTTCTGCCTCCACCCCTTCCCCTCCTCGAGTAGTCCCTTCCTCTGCCTCTTGAATGATAGGTCTGTCTTCCTTCAACTTTGAGTACCTGGTCCTCTTCATTTTTCTGAAATCTTTTAAATTTTGTTTCATGAAGAGTTAAGGTGCTTTGCAGATCATCTACTGTCAACTGATCAAGGTTGGTTGATTCCTCAATTGACACACACACATATGTGAACTGCTTTGTTAATGTTCTCATTATTTTTTCCACAATGATTGTATCAGTTATAATCTCACCATTACTTCTCATTTTATTTGCAACCTGGTTCACCCTTCCAATATATTCTTCAACTGTCTCAGTTTTGTTCATCTCCATGACTTCAAATTCCCTCCTTAAAGCATTTCTGTTTGCTTTCTTCACCTTCTGGTTTCCTCCAAATTTCCTTTTCAAGGAATCCCAGATAATTTTGGAACTGCTCCTGTCCAAAATCTGTTCGAACACTGATCTGTCCAAAGCCTGAAATAGATAATGCTTCACTTGATAGTCTCTATTTTTTGCTGCATCCACGGCCTCCTTGTTCCCAACACCTGCAATTCCTGTCTCTGCTGGTTCAACAATGCCCTCTTCTACTATATCCCAGAGCCCTTTTGCCCTTAGTAGATTCTCCATCATTTACTCCAATGGTCATAATGACCATCGAAACGAGGTATTGTTGTTAATGTTTTCTCTTCGGCCATGATCTTTCTCAGAATTCCTTGCAGGTAACTTCGTGTTTGATCCCTCGATCGAATCGCTCTGATACCAAATGAAATAACAAGCACACTCAAGTAAATCACACAAGAAAAGTTGACTGCAACTTGTTCTCTTATTCAATATGAATTCGATGATTATTCATTCTGGAACTGCAGTATATATAGCCTAAGACTCACAATCAGCCATTAATGCAATACTAATTTGCTGATTCTAACAACCTACAATCAGCCACTAAATCAGCTCACAAAACAAGCCTTTATTCAATAGCATTAATGACTCAATCAATTTACTAATTTGTAATCAATCACGTGAGATCCTTTATTCAAAATAACATTATTGACTCAATCAATTTACTAATTTGTTATCAATCACGTGAGATCCTTTATTCAATATTATCTATATAGCACAATATAATATCTTATGCAATTTACTAAAACAAACGACATTATTCGTATTTATCCTCGGACTCCATCATTTAATTCCTCACCAAAACAAAGATTTGAAAAAGGATTTTGCTAGCTCATAATTTTTAACATACCATGTGAAGAATTTGTGTGGACCACACCCATGAAAATGACTGATTCGGTCCAAGTACTGGTTTCTTTTGGTCTTCCAAATTAGATTTAGACCAAACAGACAATCATACCAAAGAAAGCGATTACACAATTTGGGTGGCGGACACCATCCATTTATCCCTTCCCAGGGAGGCCCCGTCCTCATTGTAGCATAAAGGCCTCCATACACTCTGGTCCTGAGGATCATACCGTGATTTACTCCCTCTCAAGCTGTGGGTTCGGCGTGAGGGGGCGCTTAATGTGAGCGTGATCACATTTGCTCCAATAAAGGAGTCATGAGGAGTGGTATCATGGTATTATATACTCCTAGTGTTATTAACGAGGCGGGTTCGAGTGAGTAACGGTTATTCGACCGGAGTTTAATTTTAATGAGTCAGATAGTTAACAGTACTAGTAACGAGCCGAGTACTAAATAATCTACTCGAACATGGTCCGGGTGTTGAGCCGGGTAACACGGCTCGGCCTTACCGGGTTTCCGAGCCGAGTTTTACGCAGCTCGATATATGATTAGGTTTTAGTGGGTTATGTTACGTGATTCGGTACACTTTTAAATTTGTTAAAATTTAATTTCTACTCGACTATATTTTTTCGGTACAATAAAAATGATTTTTAGTTTTATTCACTAATTTTAAAGGAGAAATATGTTAAATATAATACTCTCTTCATTTTTTTACTTGTTTTTCAGGCTTAATTGTACCATTATCTATTTAAACAATTCGAAAGAAGGGAAAAGAATAAACATGTGGGAGAAGTAGTTAAAAGTTCAAACTTACCAACACTCACTATTGAAAACGCACTACTACATTTTTGACATAATGCAACGGTAAAAAAATATCTAATGCAACGCCTTCTTGGTTGCCGTTGCAATAGATAGGGCTAATGCAACGCCATTTTCATATGAGGTTCTAATGCAACGGGTAATGCAACGGCTACTCTTAAACCGTTGCATTAGACTAGCTAATGCAACGGCTTATATAAAACCGTTGCATTAGGCTAATAGGTATTAATAATTTTGGCGCAAATAGTTTCCTCCTAATTTTTTACTATCAACAATTTTTCGTACCGAAATAATTAATAAATGTGGAGAAGTGACTAAAAGTGGAGGAAATTCTAGATGAAATCAATTTGTTACACCTTAAAGTCACTTTTAGTCACTTATATTTGCGCATCTGACTTGCGTAATCGACTCGATAGTTAACAAGTTGTGCTCGTTTGAAATACCCAACTCGCTTATAATTACTTGGTATGTTATAAAATTATTAAATAAATTAATAAATTTAATATATAAACTCTATTATGAATGTTTGAAATAATTAAGGTATACGTAATTTATTAATATTCTAAACATATTAATGTATTTTTACTTATATTAAAAATAAGCTTTTTCTATTTTTCCCTTAACAAGTTGAACCGGGTAATTACCTTAACTATTCGGGTAGGGTAATTACGAAAACGAGTAGGGTTATTGTGATAACGAGTTGGGTAATCGTTATCTTATCGAATCGAGTCGGATACTAAAATTAAGCTCGATACCTAATTCAATAACTTAAATTCAATCCACTTCACATATATATGTATATATGTATTATCTAAAAAAAATATAAAAATAAAATCTTTCCATTATTTCTAAACCTCTAATTCTCCAAACCCTCAACACCCAAACTCATAATTAATTTGTTGTCAAAGCCCTAATTCCTTCAATCCCTGAAAACCTAAAGTCTCAAACTCCCAATTTGTTACGAAAAAATTAAATCTTTGTCGTCAATTGCTCTAATACATTAAACCCTTAAACCACTACGTTTGTCGTCAAAGGTCCTAACTTGTTTGAATCTCAAAATTTGTGTTGTCGTCAATTGTGCGCGGACATTGGAAAACCTTGAGGCGGACTCAGATTTCTGAAGCTTCAAAAGGTACCTTATTCATTCTAAAAATTATCATATAATATCAAAATCGGATGAGAAAATTTGGGCAAATCCTTTTTTATAAATCCATTGTCAACTCATTGTTCGAAGCGAAACGTGTATATAATTATATCAATATAGTGATTCAATTAAATATTTAAACAAATCATTTTAGTATTTCTTCACTTCGACAAAATTGAAAGTAAAATGCAGTAAGTATCAAAATAGTGATTCAATTAATTATTTATGTGTTCCATACTATGACAGTATGACTAGCCAATCCATTTGAATTTAATTTGATTGGCTGATATTCGTTTTCTAATGGATTAATGTGTGAATTGAATTTAATTGGTCGATATTTGTTTGGAATGGGTTGAAAGCTTGTTCTGGGTTTGTTATCTGTTTATTTTGACATTTACATTTTGTGGCCGAAGTAGTTGATGCAAAAGAATAATCTGGAAATGGAGGATAATAGGTAACACAGAGAATAATGTAAGGCAGTTAGTCAAGTGTTAATGTAATTAATTCAATTTATTTGTAATTTTCAATTGCTTGTACATATCGACACAGTTTTGCATTTACTTGTTAGTTTTATTATAAGTTGATGTTTATTAATTATTTGTTTGCGATGATTTAATGTTTATTTCCATAGCTCTTGCTTATAATATTAGGCCTATTATGTCATATTGTGGAAAATTGTTTACTGACTTTGTCATACTTTTTTTTCCTTCATGTTCTGGCCTTATGGAACTCGTGGCCTATTGTGCTCTTGTGTGTGAAGCAATTAAATATCTTATGACAAAAAGCTCTAAGTGTCTACTTAAAGAAATGTCACCCCAAACAACGACGTGGAGATGCTCTATCTGGAAGACCATCTCATCATTATCATTAATAAACTGTTACACATTCTTCAAGAGGTAATAATTTGTGAGTGTTCTTAAATTTATTGCAGGTCAAAACAAGTAACGATCCGTACTGGACAATGTTTTCTGTTGATTGGTTTCATATTCTTGGGCAGGTGATATCCTCTTTTCACATTTTTACATTCACTAAAACTTTATGTTTATTGGTAATTGTGTTCTTTTAAGGTGTAATATATTGTTGAGTTTAGGACTATTAGTAAGCTTACATATTTGGACTAGAATTAAACAAGGCATGTGTAGTTTAGTTAGTGTTAAACTTCTCTTTTCTCAACTCGAATTCTTCTACAAAACGCAAGCAAAAGTTGAACTCAATTGGCATTGAAAATTTTAATTTCACGTCATAGGTTATGTTTTGAACTCAATTGTATTTCAATTCCTACTCTCCTGAAGGTTTCATTTTCAGTAATGTTATATGAGTTAAACTGATATAGAATTGTTTCCTCTGCTATCTAGATCAATTATAGAGTTTGCTGAGCAGAGCTTAATTCCAGAAATGAGAGAATCAGTGTACCATAACATGAGAATGCAAGATGAGCAGAGCTTGCTGAGCGATTCTATAACTCTAGAGTTTGCTAAGGAGAGCTTACTTGTAGGTGCAAGATGAACAGAGTGGAGAAGAAATATAATCATTTATCAATTGGTGCATGGATAATGAGTTTGTGGTTGTTGTAACTTAATTGATTACGTGCTAGCTTTTGCTAGATTCGTTTGTGAGAATATTATCTCTTTGTTATGAATACTTACATTTATGGATACAATATATTGTGTTATTTTTTATTTTTTATCAATGAAAATTTTATTTACATTTATTATAAGATTTATTTCAATGCGTATATCCCGTTGTATTAGTTGATTGAAGCTTCTACAATAAAATAATTAATATACCGTTGCGTTTAAATCAAATGGACGTTGCATTAGTTAATCCACATACCGTTGCATTAGCTAAGCCATATACCGTTGCATTATGATGTTAAGAGTGTTGCATTAGTTAATCAACATACCGTTGCATTATCATCACAAGGCGTTGCATTAGTTGTAGAGCTAATGCAACGGTTATAAGGCTAATGCAACAGTTTTGTAAAAATATTAGAAACCGTTGCAATAGGGCCCTCAAGGCGTTGCATTAGGCCTAATGCAACGCAAGCGGATGCAATGGTAGCTAGCCGTCGCATTAGGTCTAATGCAACAGTTTTTTAGCCCTAATGCAACGGATTTGGGCGTTGCGTAAGATCATATATGTAGTAGTGACGTAAGTAAAGAATGTTTGGTAGTGAAAAGAACGAACATGAATACCACTTTCACGTTCAAAACTTTTAAAATTCAACAAAAAAACATAAAAAGGTGTTGGGACACTTTTGAAGGAATATTAGAGATTTATGGTGATGTGAATCAAGATAAATAAAGAAGAATCTAGTGTATTTTTGTGTTTCAGAACTTAATTGCTTTTTTCTAGGAGAAATGATAACCACTAATAATCCATCTCCATTATAGTTAGGGAGTTAGGAGTGTATACGGTTTGGTTTGATCGTTTCTATCTAATTTTCAAATCGATTCGATATTGACGATTTTTAAAAAGTGGAAACCAAAATAGGTCTTTTCAATATCTAAACCATGCGATTCGATTTGAGCGATTTGGCAGTTTAACGATTTCAAATGTCTAAATTATTAAATATGCAACATAAAAATATATTTATAACTTCATTAGTTCGAACAAAAATATTACCTATTTAATAATTAGAAAAAGTCACAAATATTATTTAATTCTTACATCAAGTAATAGTGAAAAAAATATTCAAAAAGTACTAGAATAATAATAATATAATATAGAGAGAGTAACAATATGAAGAAAAAACAAATTTGATTGGAAGGTTGTGATGTTGCGCTATTTATAACCTACTTAATGTAATACCATATAAGTATATATTATATAATAATATAATCTAGACCAATTATTCGATATCCCAATATATAGTACAATCATTTAGCCACTATGATAATTTTTAATCTTTATCTTTAATTATTTTATTATATATTAAATTATAATTTAAATATATTTATTTAATGCCGGTTCGGTTATTACGGTTTATTAAAAATTAAACCAAAACCAAACTGATTAATGTATGATTTGAAAAGTCAAAACCAAAGCCGAATCAGAAAAAGTTAAAACTTATCCTATTGTTTTGGTTTGATTCGGCTTGGCTGCTTTAGACGGTTCCACTGTACAACCCTAAATTTATACCTCCTCTCCTTCAAATTCTCCCTTTTCCAAATCCTACGTGAGTAAAATATTTAATTCTCCACTATTCTGCCGATTCCCCTAACTCAAAATTGTGGTACATTATCAACAATAAAATACATTATTCCTAATTCCCTCATTCCCTTCTCTTGGAATAAGTTTAGAGAATTAGCCTCCCCTAATTAACCATGATCCAGACACACCAAATGGGAATAGAATTTGCGAGAATATACTTTATCGTTGTTTGGTTAACATAGTTTTGAGCTAGGGGAATCAGGAAAAATAAGTTTGAATATGTCGTTCTCCTTGGGAGGGAGAACTTGAGGTAGGACAGGGACGGACGCAGAAAATAATGTAAGAGGTATCACAATAGTTATAGAACCATTACAAAAAATTAAAAGCCAATATAAAAAAGTACGACACAGATATTAAAAAGTTCAAATTACAAGTGATCACAATACTTTGTGTCATTCTTTGAAACCTCTGAAAGATAGCTTCATTTGACACACAATTGAATACATCTTTTTCAATATAAACCACCAAGTTATCGTTCATCCATTCATCACACATTCGGTTGCGAAGACGACTTTTTACAATATTCATCACAGAGAAAGCTCTTTCCATAATAGGCTAAAATTAAATCCTTTTTCTAATTCCATCACTATTGTCCAAACATCAAGTTACTAGTAGGCCAATAAATTCAATGAATACAATAATTAATTGCTTATTCAAACCCAAATCACAAAAATATTTTTTGAATTTTCCTAGTTGAAGTCTTGGGCGACACCTCCTTAATGATCACTGTTTTAGGCACCATATATTTTGGTAGAAAGTTAGGGTGCCTTATAGAAATATCCCGTACACATTCCGTAAAGGGTTAATATACAAATTTTGGTGATTGGAGTGGGGATTGAAGATGTAATTATTATTTCTTCATGGGTTATTGTGTAACTATTTTTCTGTACGGAATTCTATACGGAACAAATCTATACGGAACCGTAACCGGTCCGTATATTTTGGCAATTTAGCCTTACAAAACCCAGTAATCTCGATAGTCGATACTACTCAAATTTTCCCACCACTAATGATCACATCTTTAGAGCAATCCTTAACTTCTAAGTACCCATCGGGATGCATTACTATTTACTCCACTAATGTTTTAACTTATTAAGGGAATAACAAATAATTTTCATATAAAAGATAAAAATAATAATTTCAGACTAGCGGTAAAAAAATTTTATAGGCCAAAATCTATAAGAGCAGTTAACACCTCTTGCTCATAAGTGCATCCGTCCCTGAGGTAGGGCCGGAACCGGGGGCTTGTTTCCTATAGTTAAACAGATATCATATAAATATTGTGTAAATTACAAAGAACAAAGCTGGTGCAATTGGGAAAACTCCCTTGTTTTCACAGGTTTGATATGGATAATAGGTAAGGATTAATGTTAATTGTTTCTCCAAGAGAAAAAATTAATTAAATTCTCAACACAAAAAATACTAAATTCCTCTTGATCCTCCATAAAACGAAAATACAATTTTATTGGGATGTTACTAATAAGATTAATATAAATTTCATATTCCCTCCGTTTTTGTAGTTGTTGTGTATCCAATTTCATATAGTATTAATAAAAAGAAAAGTTAGAATAAAAAGTATATCGAAAATGTCAAAGACAATTAATGAAAATTATATTATTGGATGTTTGATAATCTAAATAGAAAGAGCAACCAAATATAGTACATTAAAAATTTACAATTACAATTTATTGTATTAGAATCAAAACTATTTTAAAATAAAAAAAGAGGTTAAAACGACAACTAAAAAACGGTTGGAGTAATGATATAGACTTTCTCCAGTTAGACAATTGTGGCTTTGGTTGCCACTTGGGAACTAGACATGGCAAAGAAGCCTGGAGGAAGGCCCGCGGGCCAGACCCAGTAGCCCAGTTCATATTTGGCCCATTAACAAGCCTTTGTCCGTTAAGGAGTGGGCAAGATCACCTGCAATGATTTGGCCCAAGGCCTTGGCCTGGTAAGAGATTGGTGGGCTAAGGGCGGGGGTCTTGAAGAAGAAGGTGAGTCAATATATTAATTGGATAAACTTAGGGATGAATAAAAGTTAAATTGAGGTGTTTACGAGAAAAAAAAATATGTTTGTTCATAAATACCCTTCCAAAAACTGATGGAGTGACACGAATGAGACATTATATGAAGTATAAACATTAGTGATCATTTTTGGTTGGTCTGAAATATGATGATCTAACTAGATTTTTTTTCAAACATGAGTAGTGTTAGAAGTCATTTACCCTTAAAAGAATCATGATTATTTATAAATTCGTAATGTGTTGATAAAGTAGAAACATAATTTATTTGATTTATATCATAATACTTATCTACTACTATATAACTATGGATAAAAAAATAAAATGCATTAGCATATTACTCTTTATATAATAAAAGTTATTTAATGTACATTAATTTTATTCCAAATTATAAATTGCCCAACCCATTCAACTTGTTTCCAACAATTAATTTTCTCATGGCCTCAATAATAAATTTATACTCTAACATTTAATATTATAATCAAAAGAATTCACATCCCAACTTATTATTTTAAATATTATAATAATATGTTACTAAACAATAAACAACTTATATTGTTTAAAGAATAATATATTATAGCATTTCATGTCTTTATCCATAAATAGTTAATTATATATTCAATCAAAATAATTTCTCTTACCGTAATACATTGAATTGAACCATATCGTTAATTTTGTGAAATAATTTATAATGACAAATAGACTTTTACTCTTTAGAGAATAATATAGTAACACATCTTGTATTTTTTACAATAACTAACATTAGACAACTTTTATAAGAAAATTATAAAATAAGTGTCACACATATTAAATAGTATATAATGTAAACGAATTACTTTTATTATTCAAAGGATAATATATTGACGCATCATCTACTTTTATTATTAATTAAAATAGAGAAACATCGTAAATAATCATGTTGGCACAATACATACCTTTGACCTTAGGAATCAAGTTCAAATCCACAACTCCCACCAAAGCATCCTATTTTTTTTTTGTAAATTAGCGATGAAATGAGTTTCGAACTAAGGACCTTCTGGTCACTAGCGAGAGCCTTTTCCACTAGGCTATTCGATTAACTCCAAAGCATCTTATTTTTAATTTACCAATATGCATACTTAAACGTGAAATGTAATGGACTTAAAGTGAATCACGGGCCTCATGGGAGCCTCAAACAAGGAGAGGGTGAATACCCCGGGCTTCCTTGGGCATCGAACCGAGATAGGGTAAAAAACTGGGCCCATATCAGGCCCACTCCAGAACGGGTAGGGCCGAATATGGGGCCGGAATAACGGGCCTAGCCACGGACGGCCCGGTCTGATTGACATGTCTAGTTATATGAGATTTTAGCCTAAAACGACAAACAAAAAATAGTATTTTGTTATATGAAAAAACTCAAGTAATCATTCGTTATTAAAAATTGACCCCAAAAATCAACTAAGTTCAAATCTAGTTTTGCGTCTCATTAAAAATCAGACTTCATAAAATTTTAAGGGCTAAAGGCAATGCTACCAATGAGTCTATTTTTTCCAACTCATTCTACCCACTTTTTGACACTTTTTTGTATCATCTATTGATCATTCAAAAGCTTACCATAAAAGTCATTGAATCAAGTTGACAACTAATTTGAACCTTAAATCATTTTAAACACAATTGTTTAATTATTTGTATTGTTTTAGAAGTTATCCTTTAGCAACAATTTATTTGAATTACTTAACAAACAACTTGTAGAAATATAAAAATAAAAATAAACAACACCTCCTCCTTCAACTTTCTTAGCTCATTCGACCTCCCCTTACCACACACCCACCAAAAAGACTAATAGCTCACCACCATCCCCTTTCACCCGACTCACCTCCTTTTCAATCTCCATCAACCTACCAACACCACCTTCATCACCATAACCGGTAATTTCTTCGACCATAACCCCTGCCACCACTAAATTAAACAACAAATAAGATTTCCAAATCTATTAACTAATAAAGAGTATAAGACAATAATCGAGAATATTTCATCAATCATCAAAATTTCACGCCTCATGATTGAGTCAACTCTCTCTTAGTTAAATAAGCGCACTACCAATCAATAAACAATTTCAATTGGAAATACTTCGAACGAATAATTATTTGTAAAGATCATATGTGAAGGAATTTAGAAGGTAAAACAATCAAGAATGTTCATGACCGGCAAACCGGGGGTGTTTTATCCCTCTTTTTTTCTCTGAATTAAGATATATCATCGTTAATTCAAAAAATGAAGAAGAATGTTTATGACTAGTTTAGCTCACTCAATTTGAGCTCACACGTGAATGAATGTTTGTACAAGATGCTTAGAAGTGTCATCATCTTTACAACACAAAATACCATCTTTTCTTTCTCTATATGCCAATGTATAGACGATGTGAACCTTTATTTTGAGGTAATTAATTTTAATCTGCTCTGACACTCGTCACACCCTTACTGACTTAAGCCTCGGAGTGTCTATGGTATACCTCCGAGCTTACAATCTCAATTGGCTCCTAAGGCTTGTCCGCGTGTATTCAAAATAACCATCTCTACTTGAAAACACAGGTTGCGCCCAGTTCAGAGAAATCAGTTGGTCCAGCTTATTCTGAAGGCGTACCTTTTGAAGCTGCTCAGATAAACGAAGGACCATCAAGAAGCTTTCTCATCCTTCTCAATATGATCGAATGCATATTTTTGGCAACTAAACCAAACCCAGCGCTCTTACCCAATCAACCCTTATTTTTAGATTAAGTCATATTGGGTTATATTGGGCGGGTTGGTTATTTGTTGACATTGGTCTTGGTTGTGATATAACCTAACGTTATCACTATTATTTTTTCATCTCCTTAAATTAGCTCAAAATTCCCAAATACAAAATTTAAAGATGATTTAATATGTATAAATACGAAGAGACTAATTTATCCTTGTTAAAGAACTTACTAAATGATTCAAAAAATTTCAAAACTGCCCAGTGACCAAATTTTAACGAAAAAATGTATGCAAGTGATCAAATATTAACACTTTTGAAAGTAGGTGATCGAAGTGGAAACATTAGATACTTTTAGTGGTGAATGATGTCATTCGCTCTTTAAGTAAGTGTTAAATATATATTTTCCAATCCAGCAGGTAAGCATCTTGGTATTAAATTCATACCCATTTTCTTTAAAATTATTTTTTGTTTATAGATAGTTTTGGTGTTAAGTGAAATCCACATGATAAGTGAACTAATCAGACCATGCCACCTAGGCTTGCTGCAGACAGGCCTGACACGCCCCCGCCCCCTTCCCTTATTTTTTTAAATAAGCAATATATTAATATGAAAAATAATAAGTTGAGATACAATTAAATCGCTTGGTCCAAAAAATCTAGACATGAGCCATGACCCAATAAATTATAGGACCAAATCAACTAGTCTATCTAAGCCAAAACTACTAACGAACAAGACTAAATAAATAACCTAACATAATACAACTACTACAAAAGCAACTACTAAAAACTAGGAGGGTTCAGGTCAATCAGATCCTTCAACACTCTCGACTGCACAGCCAGAAAGGAAGCTATGCTTTTGGACACATCAACTAGTTTTCTTAGGATTCCGCCCTTCATGACGATATTCCACTGGTTCCAGACTATTCAAACAGTGAAACACCAATCTATGAATGTCTTCAAAAGGTAACGTTTTCCATTTCCTATAGAATAGATCTAAGAAATTTCGATCTGATTCCGAAACCTCAATACTTCTTGAAGAGCATATCTGTTTAATATATGAACAAGAATTGAAGACATGCATGACATTTTCATCCTCTTTTCCACATAAAAAGCATGTTAATCGAACATCTATATGCCTTCTCTTGAGATTAGTAGTTGTAGGCAGTGTATCATTTAGGATCCTCCACAGGAAATGTTTAATTTTGCCTTGCAATTTTAATTTCCAGAATTGCTTGTAGAATACTTGATCTGTAGATGTAAAATTATACTGTATATTTCGTACATGCTTGAGTTTGTAAATGAATTTATACGCATTTTTTACCGAGAAGATCCCATCTGAATTCTGCCCCCAGATTTACTTGTCTTCCTGTTGGATTCTTGTCAGAGGCATATTGACAATGGTTGTGGAGTCGATTTCCAAGAAGAGTTGTTAAATTAAGTTTGTGTTCCAAGTTCCCAGACCAGGGTCGATAAGATCCAACACCTTTTGGACCAATAAGCAGGTAGGTTATGGGGTAATTGGTTTATGAGATCATGTATGGTTTAACCATTGTGATGTCCAGATATTTATTGAATTACCATTTCCCATTTTCCATCTAACACCATATTGCATAATATCTCTCGCAGCCAAGAGACTACGCCAAGGATAACTAGGGCTTGTGCCAAGAGATGCAGACCAGAAATCAGACGAGGGCAAATACTTAGCTTTATACATTTTTGCCAAGGGTGTATAAGGTTCAGTAATAAGCTTCCACACCTGTTTACAGAATAAAACTTTGTTGAAAAGGTGAAGATCCCGGAAACCCAAGCCACCTAGTTCTTTAGGTTTAGTAAGAGTGTCTCAACTTGACCAATGTACATTTTTATTTTCATAATCAGCTCCCCACCAGTAGTTAGCTATCAGTGCATGCATTTTCTTACATGTATGTATAGGTAGAAGGAAACACTGCATCGCATATAGGGGAATAGCTTGTAATATTGATGAAATAAAAACTTCTTTTCCTGCCTTGAAAAGTAGTATAGGTTTCCAATCATCTATGCGGTGTTTCATCCTTGTAATGAGAGATGAAACTCCTTTTTTGAAGCACCGATAATGGTAGGAAAGCCTAGGTACTTTCCTTTAGACTCGACCTCATTCATTCCAAGAATGGTTGAGATTGAGTTTCTAGTAGCTTGTGCAACACTAGGGCTAAATATAATCGAGGATTTCTAGATGCCAACCAATTGTCCAGACCAGTTCTCGTACTGCTCCAGGATCGTTTTGAATTAGGAAGCCTCCTGGATAGTTGCCACTCCAAGAAGGAGTGTGTCATCTGCAAATAACATATGAAAAATCGTGTCCAAGTTAGGTCCCATTCTGAGTCCAGTAATAGATCCACTTCGAATAGCCTCATTATTTAATAGTCACATAAGTCCTTATTTGCAGATTGTGAAAAGGTAAGGAGAAAGTGGGTCGCCCTGCCTTAGACCTCTGCTGAGGATATGAAACTCGTTTGAGGCCCATTCACCATGATCGCATATTTAACATATGTAACATAAGTCATAATCACAGAAACTAAAGAAACATTAAATCCTAAAACTTTAAGAAAAGGCCATTCAATACAGTTGTAGGCTTTCATCATGTCTAGCTTGATAGACATGACACCCCTAGAACTCTATTTCTGATGTTTTATGTAGTGGTGAGCTTCAAATGCCATAAGAATATAATCTAAGCCTTTGAGGCACAAAAGCCCTTAGTGAAGTAGATATAAGATCGGGGAGAACCGACTTGATCTGATTTGCAAGCACTTTTGGCACTACTTTCATTGTGACATTACAAAGGGTAATGGGCCTAAACTGTGTCATATTAATTGGCTCAGGTATTTTAGGCACAAGAGTGATGAGAGTAAGATTAGCCTTCCGAAGTAAAATGCCTTGATTAATAAATTTAAGAGTCATGTTTTCAAATGTCATCACCAACTGTTGCCCAGTTATATTGAAAAAACAAGGCAGTCATGTCATCGGGTCCTGGTGATTTAAGTCCCTTCATGGAAAATAGTGCTTTCTTGACATCTTCACTGGTACGAGTAGGCATGACATGGTCACATGGCAAAGTTTGAGTCTGAAGGTAGTCCACTACAAGACTAATCCCATTGCTTTGAGACGTAAATAACCTTTGATAAAATTATACATCAAGAGTTTAAATTTGACTTAAATCATATGTCCAAGTACCCTGATCATTTTGTAACCTTGTAATAAGGTTGAATTTTCCTCTCTGGACAAAAAGTGCATGAAAGAAAGCTGTATTCCGATCACCCTTCAGATACCATTGAACCTTTTCTCTTTGTGCTTAGAATAATTCATTTGACTCTTGCAATTTGTCTATTTCCCTGCTAAGTATAACATCACTCTTCTTAGATATATATGACATTTTGCCCTATTGAAGCTCGTCCACGGCCTTTTGTTTCGCTTCAATTGCTTTTGGGACATGTCCCAATTCTTTGCATTTCCATTGCATCAACCCAATCGAGATTTACGAATTCCATTAAAGATGCGTTGTCCTGGGTCAGTGTCCCTGATTTGATCCCATTCTTCCTTGACCACTGCTCGACTCCCCTCATATAGTGTCCAGCCTGATTCAAACCGAAAGCGTGGTTTTACTTTACGGGCAAAGTTGTTTGTTGGCCCCAAATGGAGCCAAAGAAGGAGGTGGTCGGAATGATTAGAAGACTCGTGAGCCAAAGTTGTTCCACAAAAGATGGTACTCCAATTATTGCTCACTAAGGCTCTGTCGAGCCTTGCACGAGTGGTGACTGGGGAGTAAAAGTTGTTACACCATGTAAATGGGTAACCTTTAAAGGCCAAATCTGTAAGATTACAATCCTGAACAGCCTTAACAAAACGAGATATTTGTGGAAATGGACGATTACGTCGATAGGAGAACTGTTCACAAACGTCCCAAGTTTCATTGAAGTCACCAATGAAAACTGTTGGAAATTGTGATAAACTATCCACATGTGTCAACAAATTCCAAGAATGTCTACGTTTATTAGTGTCATGCTGCCCATAGAAGCCAATGACACGCTATGCTTGAGCTTTTGCTTCATCAATAATTGCTTCTATGTGATGAGAAGAATATGACTTAATGGATACATCAATATGACGAGACCACAACAAAGCCAAACAACCCATTATTTTAATAGATTCTACGTCAAACATATTAAACATCCTAATTTTACTTTGAATACTACACCACTCATGAGTCCACAACTTGGTCTCAATAAGATAAACTACATTAGGTATATTTTATTTAACTAAAACAAAAAGTAATCATACTGCACGAGGATGCCCGAGCTCTCGGTAGTTGCAACTAAGGACATTCATGGTGATCGGGGGACTGCATAACAATCTCCACCGTTGGTAAATCACAAGAAAAATGTTCAATCCGGGACTAGAAAGAAATAATTTCTTGAGAGGGGGACGAGTGAGAGTGTTGTCTTTCTCCATTAGTGGACGTTTCTTGGAAGTAGACCTGGGAATTGATGGTGTATCAACCACCAGTTTAAACTTGAACAAATTAAGGGAATCAGTGTTGTCCTTTTCCATACTATTAAAATCGTCTGGGCCCTTTGATTAGGGGCCTTCAGTGTCTCATGTTTCATGATATCCACCTTCTGTAGGAATGTCCAGAGGGTGAAGTACCTGATCCTTGATTGAGCCATAAATTTCAGTGGGCCCGCAAGACAGGTCCGGTACTGGGATGGATTGGGCATGTATTTCAATCTCATCACGTTCCCCTAATTCAAGCAATGGTTCCATATCAGTATGGGTTGAAACCGTTTTACCTTGTGGCAAAAATATGAACCGCTTAACCGTCTGTTTTGGAACTTCCGGGATTGTTGCTTGAGCCGAACATAATGGATTCACATGGTAACCGTCAAAACTACTACCAACCTTGTCTGAATGAGGTTGTGTAGGTTCTATAGGGGGCTCTTGGTTAGTTGGAATATTAGGACGATCCTCAGACAATTTCAACTCTATCCAAGATTTTTCTAGAGGTGCTTTTATCCGTAAATTATAACGGACATGAGGACGATGGTCCTCACCAGGTTGGAGTAGAGAGCATTGCCTAATAAGGTGTCCCATCTTTCCACCATGGAAATAAATGTTTGAGAACCTTTCATAAGCAAGATTTCCTTTGACATTAGATCCCTTAAGTTTAAGAAGAACAAACCGTTGAATGAGATTCTCAATGTTGACACTAGTAAATAAGCGAAAAAATCGTTTCCCTTGTTTGTCCATCCGAAGTTCGATCTGATCGTATCCAGTAAAATAGGTTGCAAGTTTTGTTGCAACTTCCCTAGCGCGAAATTCTTCTTGTAAGTCCCTGACATGAATCGAAAATGTGCATTGCTTGAATGAAATCTCCCCTGGAACTACATCTCGTTGCCAATCCTGCATAACAATCAGATTGTTATCAAAACACCATGGACCATTATCCATAATGCGTTCTCTATCCTTATGAGTAGGAAAGTAGATCTGAAGAATAGATTCTTTGACTCGAGAAATCTGTAGATCCTTGCAGTTCCAAGCGCGTGACATAGCCAAACTAAAGCCCTGCAAACTGATAAAAGCATCTCGTTCAAAATGAATTTTGGCACAAACGCTTGCCTCACAATCTGCTAATCCATCTATGACATCAGATTCATTGAGTTCAATTGGTGTGACTTCCTCAATTGAAAGATGATTGTCAAGGAAATCGTAACTGTTTTCTCAATCCATAGAGAGTGTTACAGTAAACTTACCAAAGAGATTTAGAGAGATTTTTGCAAGATGAAATCGGTTCTAGAGATGAAATCTATGGAGAAAACTTAGAGAGAAAAAATGATTGCATTTTGAACGGAGTACAATTTGTTACTAATCTGAACCAACATGTTATGTATTTGACAAATATAAGTGATGAAACACCCTCCCCTTGCTTTGTTGAATCAACGAAACAATATGCTAATATTATTTAGAATATTTATAATCATTTGATTTTTAGATGACTTTGTAAATCGATAATTCTATATTTTTTAAAAGAAAGAATTTCACCAATATTTTTTATTTATTCATAATATATAAATAGAGTTTAATTTCATCTTGTTTGGACACCAAAAAAATTTGGGCTTTATTTACTATTTTAAATCTTTTTGGTATTAAACATTTAATCTCCTCATGGATCCTTCACAAAACTATAATTTTACCCTAACTTAGAACTTTCCCAACCGACCTCATTCATACGTGCAACCTGAAAACGCAACTGGGTTTTCTTAAACATGAGTGATCAGACGGGGTTTTTTTCCGTAAACATAAGTGATCTAACTGACTTTTTTTTCTTCTAAATGTGAGTGATGTCAAAAGTCATTTTGTATTAATTAAATATATAGTATTCGTTTTTAATAAATTTTGATAGTTATGTAATAGTTATAATTGTAATTATAAATGATACTATAAATATTAGTAATATCATACATATATATAATGAAGAAAGAAAATGAATAAATATGATGGGGTATGTATAAAGGATACGCTTATTTAAGGCGCCCCTCTTGGCTAGCCCATCGCCCAACAGAGGAGGTGAATTCGGGATGTGCCTCTAGCGGCTCGGTACTTCACCTCAAGAGTGTTCAGTGAGGCTGGGTAACCACCCACAAGTAGATCCTCCATTGAACAAATGCAGAGTTACTCATGCACCTGCAGTGGATCGAACCCACACACTTGTGAAGAAGCACACTCTTACAGTGAAACCCATTACCATTTGAGCTATGGCCCGTGGGCATATGATGGGGTATGTATGCGATGAAGTGATTTGGATGAAAGAGAATGTCAAAAATGTTAAATTAAATATGATGTTAAATAGTCTCTAATAGAGCAACCCCCACCCCACCCACCCAAGGTCACTGGAAGCTAAATCCTTCTACAATAATGTTACAGCCAAAGTAATAAGTTGACCATCAATTATCAATATGTTTTCAAATGGGGCAGGTCAATAATTTTTGTCTTCAGTGGTATTATATTGGTTTGTATTATTAGGCTAATTATACTGATCGATATAATCATGAGGACATCAATACATATTGTCCTCGGCGATCAATGCTACTGTCCATTGAATGGTCTTCACGTAACTACACTATTTCACTACTTTTCTTCAAGGAATTTTGCTAACCAAATCGTTGATTTAATAACCTAATAACATCTAACTTAAACTTTTAATTAAGAGTTATTTATCAGAAATTATGTATCCGTTTATTTAATTTACTAATATCATTATATTTATATTATAACTAATCACTAACATATCAAAAACAAAAAAGCCTTTAGAATCATCAAGATTAATAGGAGTAACAATTAAGGAAGATGATTAATTATAAAGAATTCAAAGAGGATGATTGATAATTTACAATTAATGCATCAATCTATTATTTGGAGCATCGGTAACTATTTCATTTTTAATAAAATAAAGGTTAATTTGTCTTTTGCCCCTTATACTATGAAGTTTGTTTCAGATTGCCCCATGTACTTTTGATTGTTTCAGAGGTGTCCCCTTAACCTCTTTGAACTCGTTTTTTTCAATAATTAAATAAAATGACTATTGTACCCTATCATTATTATAAAAATATATGGGGCAATATTAACATATTTTTACATAATTAAAATTAACGTAACCCCTTCTTCTTCAACACACCCCCACCCCCATCCCACCGTGCTAATCCCCATCCCTATGTTCGATGCACTCATTTACATAGAGTCCAACCACCAAGCTCAAATGCCACCTAAGCTGATCTATACACAAAAGATCAGTAGAAAATTGATCTTTTTCTACTTTCGGATTCAAGAACAATTAAAAACTCAAACTTTTGGGTATTCATGGGTCAAAGGAACAACAACAAAAAACGTAATCTTTTGCTCTATTTCTATCTATCTTTCTAAATTTCTTTGAATTGTTACTAATTAAGGTAATTTTGTGAGAGGTGGCAAAATAATTTCAGTAGATACTTAGTTTCTAAGTTAAAGGTAGTTAAAAACTTCATTTTCGTATAGGTTGTTACTTTTCTTGATTGTCATTGTTGTTTGATAGGAGGATAAATTGTTGCCATTGACCTGATTTGGTGAGAAGTGATGAATAAATTTCTTGATTGTCATTGTTGTTAGAGTTGGTGTTACATTAAGGCCAAGGAATGCAGAAGAGATGGAGGCCGATGAAGATTTTGTTCATTGTGTGAAGTTACAACCAAGGGTGCCGAATTAAAGATTGGATGGGGTGGGGTGAGGTGTTGGAGAAGAAGGATTCGGGTGGGGTGGGGTGGGGTGTATTGAAGAAGAAGGTATGAGAGTTTTAATTTTAATGATATAAGATATTTTAATATTGTCCTTTATATTTTGTAATATTGATTGTGGTACAATAGTCATTTTATCTGATTAAATGATAAAAATGTATCTAAAGAGGTCTAGGGGCATCTCAGAAACAATCAGAAGTACAGGGGCAATCTGAAACAAACTTCATACTAGAGAGTGCAAATAGTAAATTAGCCTAAAATAAATTGATAAGTTTGAAGTCATATTGAAGCAATTGACACCCAATAATTAAAACCCATTTACATAATCCGAGTTAGATTACTTTCTGACGCCAATCCAAGCAATCTTGAGCCCTTTGTTGGCGTCAAGCCGTTCCACCTGAATCAAAAAGTGTGTTTTGTAGTAGTGTCAATGGGATTCTCGAGTTGTTACAACGTTTCAGTACTCACTCAATGAGATGTTCAGACATTTCAAGACAACTCTTAACCCTTAATAAATTTAACAAACACAGATAACTAAATAACATACTATGTTAACCAATTTTAAATGATAACAATTATAATGTGATAACAATTACATTTGAAGACATTTTGAAAGATATACGAGTAGTAAAAATATGAAATATTCCTTCAAATTTTCTCAATTGTTAAATGTCAACGAAGATCAAGTCAAGGTAGTAGCGTTTCACACATCAATCTAGACTTAGTCAACATTCAAGAAGCGATTGAAAATGTAAAACTAAGATTTGGATAATATTATAAAACTTGTCCATGAATGCATTTACGTCAAAGCTATTTAAATTAATTTGCATGATGGCTATTATCTTTTTATTCAGTCATCAATGCCAAATGTTGGACCCGAATAATATTTTTCTCCGTCTTAATTCCTCAAGTATAAATGTCCCTCTTTGTTTAATTCATTTGTCAATTTTTCCATAAATCTTATTATTATTAATATATATGACCACATTATTTCAAATTAGTGTTATTGTTATATAGACAATCAATAACTATAGCAAACACATAAGCCTTCGTCGTGGGTTTCACCAAGAAAAAGGTAATAATTGTAGATTTGGTCTTATATAGTGGGATGCAGTTGCACTGTACTTCTAAATAGTTATAATGTTGTAGATTAGTCAATGCAAATGACACAAGTGTTGCAATATAGTCCCCAAAAGTAACAAATGTTGCAGTATGGTCCGAAAAAAATAGGGACTAATAATATGCAACGATTGTCACTATTGAGGACTACATCGCAACACTTGAGCCACTTTCAGGAACAATTCTGCATTAATGTAACTATCTGGGACCAAAGTGTAACTTTGTCCCGTTATCTTGGACCAAATCGACAATTATCTAAAAAAACTATCACATATACCAAAATTTTGTTCGATTTGACCACTAAATACCTAAACGAACCTTTTTATGTAATTGATGTAATAAATTTATTAATCTAGAGAATGCCAACACACACTCAAACTTATTAACTTAATCGAGCCGTGTATGATCTACACGGTACGAGCCGACTTTGCTTACCAATTCTCTCTTTTATTTTTTATTTTTTTGCTTACCAATTCTCCATGCACTCTTTCTCTCTTCACATACTTGAATAATTATTAACTTTCATATTATCTATAAAGCTTATAAATAGATTGTACTCTTATCAATCAAATCATCAACATTCCCTTAGTGATTACATAATTTTTTCCAACCTTTTAATTAATTAGACAGTGTTAATAAGACAATAAACTACAAAACAAAAATGTCCATTTTGTTGATTTTCCTTTTGATAGCTACGAGTGCTACATTGGCATTTAGCCAAGGGACTCGAGTAGGGTTCTATTCGAAAACATGTCCCAGTGCCGAATCACTTGTGACATCCGCCGTGAGATCTGCTTTTCGATCAAACCCAACGATTGCACCCGGATTGCTTAGGATGCATTTCCATGATTGTTTCGTTAATGGTTGTGATGGTTCAGTACTCATTGATGGACCGAACACGGAGAAAACCGGTGTCCCTAATCTCTTGTTGAGGGGATTTGAAGTTATAGATGCTGCCAAGGCACAAATTGAAGCGAAATGTCCTGGTGTTGTATCTTGTGCTGATATTCTTGCGCTAGCTGCTCGTGATTCTGTAGTATTGGTAAGTCGAAAAATCAACTAAATCACTTTATTACTTACTATAAGTAATTTTTCTTGATGTATTGTGATGAAAAATAATCAGTGGCGGAGCCACACATGTTGTGCTTTTAGTCGTTCAGGCACTTTTTTTTTGTAAAAGCAAAAAAGTTTTCGAACAATCACTTTGAAATAGCTAAATCCGCTAATGAAAATAACTATGCATGCATGCAGACGAAAGGAATAAGCTGGTCTGTGCCAACTGGACGCCGGGATGGGCTGGTTTCTTTAGCAAGTGATACAAATATTTTGCCCGGACTTAGAGACTCCGTTGCGGCCCAAAGGAGGTTGTTTGCTCAAAAGGGTCTAAATGTTCAAGATCTTGTTGCTCTTGTTGGTAAGCAAGCAATCATATACTCATTTCACGGGTTGGCTACATGAATAAAACGTCTCATTTTAATGTTGTGACAATAGACTGATGCAGCCTGTTTATTGGTTGTCGTGGAAACTAGAGACTTTTCACTTTTTTGAGAAAAATAATTTTTTTTTTCTAATTCTTTTTATACCTCATATAATTCACACCTAATATAATTATTTTACACTCTTCAACAACATATAGTAGTTCCGAACATATCCTAACATAAATACATACCAAAAAGATTTTGTCTTATATGTAACAAAATTATGTCTCTTTTTGTAAAAAGAATCAATAAATTTGACAACCAGAAGAATTTGGTCATAGATTAACAACAAGAAGATTTTTTGTCCTAGATCCGCTTATGATACATGTTATAGATATATATGTATACAATGGTATGTGAACAATCAACAATTTAGTCATGAATTGAATATGTATTTTATGTAGGTGGGCACACTATTGGTACTGCAGCATGTGGAACATTCAGCCATAGACTACAAAACTTCACAGCAAATGGAGGACCTGATCCAACAATCGCGCCTGCATTCCTAGCTCGGCTCAGAGCACTCTGCCCTGTAGACGGCAACCCCCTGACCCGTGTGGCGTTGGACGATGGCAGTGCAGGCACATTCGACACTTCTTTCTTCGCCAACTTGAGAGCCGCGAAAGGGGTTCTTGAAACTGATCAGCTTCTTTATGGTGATGCTACCACTAGGGCCCTTGTGCAACGTTTCTTAGGGGTCAGAGGAGCATTCAATACTCAATTTGCAAGGTCTATGGTGAAGATGAGCAACATTGGAGTTAAAACTAGGACTGCTGGTGAAATTCGTAGGGTTTGTAGTGCAATTAACTAATAAAAGGGGGGTTCAAATATAATTATTATTGTTTTGTGCAGTTTGTTTGTACCTTCTTGATTAGCTTCTTCTTCGTTTTACTCCACAATAGGAGTAACTTGTTCTTGTGTGCCACAGCCCACAATAGGAGTTCTCTTTTAGGACGATAAAATAAAATGGTACTTATTATTATTTGGTTGTGTATATGGTACCTAGTCCTAGTAAGATTTGTTCTTAATAGGTCACAAGATCAATACTCACTTCGTTTCTTTTTATTTGATTGTTTAGAGATTTTTCCTTGTTTCAAAATATTTGATTGTTTATAATTTCAATGCAACTTTTTACAATTCTAATGCATCTTTTTACAACTTCAATGCACATTTTTACAATTTCAATGCACCTTTTTACAATCCCAATGTAATTTTTCACAATCTCTTAATAAAGTACTTTTTCCCCAAACAATCAAATAAAAAGAAACGGAGGGAATATATGGCAATGAAATATTTTTTAAGCCCGATCCGTAGATTATCTGCCAAAAAAACATACACTCCTTTGTCTGCCTTTAATTCTTAAAGCAATATCTAAGTTAAAAACAATTATCATATCAATTATGTTTCATGTATCATTGTGAAATTATCATTGCAATTTTATTTCAATTTTATTAGTTTTTAATTTTTAATCATTAGATTCCATCTTAATGATTTCATGTAATGAATTATGGATTTTCATTAGTTTAAATTTCAAGATTTTGTACTTGTTTATCAAATTGAAACACTTGAACAATTAGTAAATCATAAACGATAACAATTATTTTAGGATTCTAAATCTAAGTTAAAAAACAGGTTATCCTATCAATTATGTTTCATGAATTATTATGAAATTGTCATTGAAATTTTAGTTTAATTTTATTATTTTTTAATTTTTATCCTTAAATTCCATCTTAGTGATTTCTTGTAATTAATTATGGATTTTAATTAGTTTAAATTTTGAGATTTTATACTTGTTTGTCAAACTGAAACACTTGACCAATTAGTAAGCCATAAAGGTATAACAATTAATTAAAGATTCTAATATTAATGCCTTAATGTAAACTAACTACATTATTTAGTATGATTATTGATTAGTACTCCCTTCAATTCAAAATAACTGTCTTTTGTTCTTACATATCGATGTAAATCATTCTCATTCAATTACTCTTTAATTATATTATTTAAAAACATTAAAAATCAATGTTGTGAAAGTATTGTAACAGATGAATCAAACCATATAAATTTTTATGTTTAGATAAATAATATTTAGTAATTGATGATCAAAGTTCAGTTTCAAAAATATCAAACGATGATTATCTTCGCTTGGAGGTAGTATAATAAATCAAAGGTTTGAAGCAATGAAAGAGAAAAGAATGTCGATAAACTTCAAGTAATTTCAATTGTTATTAATTTGATTAATGTAATTGTTAGTGCATGGGGTTGGATGAAGTTTGTCTGCTCATGATGTAAACTCCCCTTGTAATTGTGGTCTGGTTTGGTTTATTAATATATTGCTCTTTTGCAAAAAAAAAAATATAATTGTTAATGCGTGGAGTTGGATGAAGTTTTTCTATTGAACAAAGTGTTATAACAATCAGAGACACTCGAAGATAGAAGATAATTAATAAGAGTTAAACCAAGTGTTAAGAATATATGTACCACTCTTGCTTCTAGAAGAATCGTACACAAAGATAAATATCTTTAGAGATTATGTAGGTAAGATTGTGGGTTTGCAATGTTGCTTCGAGTACAAGATGGAAATAATAGGAGTCCTTATTGAATACGAAAGCTGCAAGAGTGTGTATGGGCCGCAATATTTTATTTCTATAAGAGTTCGTACCTTATTAAAATTCTACCAAGAGACAGTCCTTAACCTAGTTATTAAAGACTAGATGTTTGTGCACAGTTCAACTTGTGTAAGTTCGATTATTATATTAAAATATATATTGTTATATTAATTTTTACATGAATATATGATGATAAATATATCTTGTGAATTCAAAATATGTGTATGATAAAAATGATTAAATAAATATACATTATATATAGATAACTATTTTATTTTTAATAACTATGCTTAAATAATTTAATGTATAAAATAATAATAGGCCTTTGCAAATTTTCAAAAAAAGAAACTAAATGAGAGTTAGTATGCAATTTAAATGTGTCACTTGC
The DNA here is from genome assembly GCA_003412495.2 of Echium plantagineum. Lineage (NCBI taxonomy): Eukaryota > Viridiplantae > Streptophyta > Magnoliopsida > Boraginales > Boraginaceae > Echium > Echium plantagineum. Next base: position 33,920,957 of record CM016561.1, on the reverse strand, counting down.
TTATTGGCTAAAAAAAACATGGGGCTTCACTCAAAGAATAACTAATTCCCCCCTTCCCTAATTAAATATAGTGTAGATATCTCAATATGCGAAGGTCATCCATCCGAACTATTCAGAGCATACGAGCTTGTGTTATTTACTTTTGAGAAGCTAGGTTAGTTGTCTTTAGAAGCTTTTGGTTTTTGCTTCTAAACTGAATGCACAGTTGGCATGTCACTTCGAAACATTACCAGTGAAGTTTACTCTTTACTTTCTACATTGTAATTGTCAGGCACCGGGACTGTGGTGACTTAGCTCATTGGAATAGGGAAACTATAAAAAAGTAGAGTTAGGGTATTGAGCATGTGGACATACGAGGAAGTCTTTTCTTAATATTTTCGTATAGTGAATTTCCCTTGGGTAGCTGGCCCCAGATGTAGCCTGTAGGTGTTGCTTTGACACAAACTGGGTTACCAACTTGTCTGTTTGGTTTTCTTCATTGTCTTTATATACTGTGAATAGTCGTTAACATTTTGGGATCACACGAGGTCATTAGTGAGTAGTTTAAAACAATTTATGCATTTTCATTAACTATACTTTCTTTGAATATTAAATGAATACCTTATATTAAACTCTTGTCTCCTTGTATTGTAGGTGGTGATGTAACCTGATCTGTTATACACACACCAGAATAATAACATGTGTGAATGACTATTTTGTCCTCGACTTAACTATCTTCCTTACTATAGGGGCAAAATAGTCATTTCATACAAAAAGAAAAACACTATTCTGGTGTGTGTAGTGTTGCCCTGATGCAAAGTACAAAAAGGAAAGAGTATTTCACTTAGAAATTCTATAGTGTATGGTAGATCCTGGTTAGTGCAGTGATCTGAAGTGAGATGAGTCTCTGAATCAGTTCAGATGAAATAGGAAAAAGCGATGCTTCCAAAAGAAAATCAGACGTCCGAGTCGGACGGTTCGACAAGCAATAGCTCTGAGGTCCATCAAAATTTCCCCTCGTCTAAACTATTTTTCACATCATTTTGCAAAAGGTGTTATTTTGAAAAATTTCTCCTATAATTAGAACCACAGTACATTTTTATGGTTCATATCTTCTTTACCATTGTTGCATGCTATGACTCCACACTGTGCGATGAATGATGTAATCTATCATCTCTCTGCTATGTAAGAACCTAAAATGAACGAACATTTCGATCTTATATATTCTTAGGATATCAATGGTATGACTTGAGGTGGAAAATTTGACAACCCGGTTTGTATGACGCCTCGGTTGCAGCTTGTTTGAACTTCTTTATTGCAACTTCATTTTCTTCCAAACTGGTCTGGACAAAGAAATGTAGCCACCACGACGAGCTCCTCTTTTTCGCCTTAGCATGGAAAGCAAAAACGAGTCAGTTTCATTTCAACGAGCACTGCTTTAGTAGTACCAGCACAGCATATGCGAAGAATTGAAAACTGTACTACAGAAATCAGGACTCCCGGACCACCCCCGTTTCACTTCATGATGATGCATCAGCGTAATGAGTATACAGCATTCTGTTATTCGCTTCAGTTTGTACTCTATCCTATTTGCATTTTCTTCAGTTTATACTCGATCCTATTTGCTTATTATTATAGTGATTTACCACCATCTCAACTCTTCATGTACCTTACAACTTCCAAATATTCTGACAATATGATTACATTGAATCACAATAAGTGAGACATGAACAATGAAGAGTAGCGCAGTAGTAAGATGTTTCACCTTTAACTGGAAACAAAAAAGAACTAAAAAAGCGGGATCATGAAGGGAAAGGAGCGTATGAGTCAAAAGTTTCTTACCGGCCTTCCAAATTTGGATGGTTCTGTAGCTTTGTCTTTGGACGGCCCTGGGAAACCTAAACATGCGGTAAGTACATCAAAGTTATTGATATTATAGATCATAATATAAAAAATGATCTCGGATAACTATACTTAAGGGAAATGCTAATTCAGTAGCAGTGATAGCATAACTAGTTAGTGCATTTGAATAACTAAAAACAATTCTGTTTCGAAACCTATTTTGTGCAATAATATAGAAACTAAAAGGTTACCACCAGGATCAGCATTCATTGTTACAGAATGTAACAATTAAAGAGAGAGATTATTACCTGTAAAAACAACTACACCTTCAGAAGATATTCGAGCCATTTCTGGGAGAGTCCTATTCAAAAACTTTGGAGATAAGTATTCCACAGCATCTGACACCATAACTAGGGCGAATGATTTCTCCCTGTAAGGCAGAGCAAACTTTATGTCAGCCACACGTACGAAGCCTTTGCGCACAAGACTTTTACAGTGTCCATCAGCGTCCTCTATGTCATATGGCTCTATACCCCATGCTTCAGTATCCTCTTCTTTTGACAATTTCGATACCACATGACAAGCCTCGGGTCCAACATGCAAAACTTTGTGCATGCTATCTCCATATGCCTTCTTTAGTAAAGGTAAGGCCCCAAGAAGTTCCTTTGTGCAAGTGAAATCACCTACAGACAAATAAAGTCTCTAATTACTGCAGAGATTGTTTGACAACAGAATTCGGTTTGTCATTCGAAAGAGAAAATACCCTAGTCGTATCTCAGAACTCAAAACTGAATAGAATGAAGCCCAAATCATGAAGTATATTTTCAGGTAGCATAATACAAACAAGTCTTATGATACTCCTAGTAATAAGGTCAAGATTCAAGAACATGATGTTTTAAGAAATAAATGCCCGTCGACAATATACCTTCAACCCGACTAACGGCTCTAGCTCCGGAACCTGCATTGTGAAAAACCCCATTATGTTAAAGCTTGAAAAGAAAATGCGAAGGAATAGAACCGAAACCAAGCTCTTGTAAAAATATACCTTATATAAAGTAAATAAATTAGTAACAAACAGATGTAATTGGCACTATAAAACAATATACTCCCTCAGTCCCTCCATCCTGAATGATTTTTATTTACTAAATATCGAATATCATACATAAATGAAATTCAAGTCAATAATCAAAACGTTTAAGCATTTTATGTCCTAGGCAACCAAAGATTATATATTCCTTGGCTATTGGATATAATAATAATGTAAATCAAAATGGCTCATTACACTACCTATGCTTCTTATCTATTGTGAAGTAGTATATAGTCTTCACACTTCATATTGGGTCTTTCCGGAACAACCTCTTTGTAATCACAAATTCACAATGGTAAGTAAGACTGCGTGAAACCCGACCACCTGTTATCCACTTAGGTCGGAGCCCCTTTAAAGGTACCGAGACATGTGGACAGCTTTATCAATTATCACGAAACTATTCATATATACTTAGGCTTCCAAATGATACCTGAACCATGGAAAAAGTACCAGATAACAGATACAGCACCCTGAAAGTTGTGAGATAAGCTTATGGTTAGAATTGGCCATTACTCTGCGACATGTAAAAACACAGACGGAACTCGAAAATTGCACAAGTCTAAGGAAAAGCAAACTCAACATCTATATTAAAGCGAACAGTATGAATATTACCATAACAATAAGGAATACGGATAACATCGGATTAGTATTCGATTTTTCATTAATAACCCCACCGAAACCTGCCCCTGGGCCAAAGCGACGCGTTGGAATCCCCGACCTTCGTGCCATAGCTAATTAAGAATTTTCTCTAAGTTAAGAATTTCTCTAATCTGATACAAAACAAACACCAAACATTAGACATCTTTCAATTAAGCTACTCTCACAATAACAAAATCAAAGGGATGGCTTATCCCCATTTCATAATCCCCCTTGAGCAGTTTCATTTACAAAAACTAACCTTCCATATCAGAAATTTTGAACTAAAGTGAACGCAAGCTCAGAGTTCGATTACCTACAAACACTATATTGTCAGTCTGTCAAGCGGGGCTTGCCTAATCAGGTTCACTTGATTTGCGTGTTTCACATGCTATTACGTTAGTCTGGGGTCTACCTGTGCATACTCGAAGAATAACGGTTCTCGTCCCCGTTACAAACTTACAATAAAAGCAATATTGTCATCTTATATTTTGATTAATTTCCTTTATCCCCACTAAAGTGGGTTGGATTCTCAGTTCCATAATTATCCATATTCCACAAAGAACAAAAATTGGCACAATCTAACTATCTAAGTAAACCCGTGGCCTTGGCCTAGTGGTTATCGACCCAGTCTCCACAATTGGAGGTCCTGGTCCCAGTCCGGTTTTAGTCTGATCGTTTGACAAAAATGAAACTATCTAACTATAATAATTTAAGAAGCACGTTGAATATCCATATTGTGAATGATATATATCATGAATATAAAATGATATATCAGAGATAAGATATTGAAATAAAAGGAAATTAAAAGGCAAAAAAACATACATTGGTATATAATTTCTGGGATCATTCGGATATGAAAAAAGTTCGATCTTTTCTGTGGATCTTAGATCTTACAGAGGTTGTGTACTTACGTAGATTTTTCTATTTTTAGTGTTGCTTTCGATAATTATATCATTCAATGCGTTTAATCATTTTTGTAAAAATCATTTGTTTCGAAGAGGGATTGGGTTGAACGCGAGACCTCTAATAGAAATTCGGCCAAATATCACTATATTATTAATTCATTAGTATATAACTATAGCACACATAATTAGGATTGTAAACGAGTCGAATTCTACCAAACAAAGAAAGATTCTAACTTGATTCGCATGTCCTCGAACAATTGATTCGATTCGATTCGAATGCCCCGGGCTTTAATTTTTAATATTATGCTCTAGTTCAAAGGGTAAAAATGAGAGTGGTGTTAGGCTCTATTCGATTTGATTTAGTCGAACATGTTTGATTCGATTTGATTCGCACATACAGAAAAAATGAAGTTATTACCATAACGTAAAACTAAAAGTAACATCTAAATTATAAAAGCAAAATATCCAAAATACCCAGAAAATACTAAAGTTATTACAATACCAAACTCCAGAAAATCATACTTAAAACCTATAGTTTCCAATGGCAAGTTAACATACTAGCGGCTAAAAAATGCATTCATCAGGCCACGGTCTGACAGGCCATGGTTGCAAAACATGAGAGAATTGCCATATCAAGGTATTTACCGGATCAGTTACTCTGTTCAAAATATAGCTTATATATCATTATCGCCTAAAAAAGCTAAAACAGCCAACAAAAGATACTACAGACTACATAGTCCACAATCCCACATGCCACAATTCTCAAATAGATACAAGCTGTCAACCATCAAAGTTCAAGGCATCATAACTTATAAGCCATCAAAATATACTAAATTGAAGATTGAATAACAGATGATTGAAGTAAAAAAGAAATAATGAAGACATGATTTTGAAACCACAAATCATGTTCTCGGATGCATTTTTGTTTCTTTTTGGGTGGTTTGCTACTATTGATGGCTATGTTTTTTGCAGTAGTTCCAACAGGCTTGTTAGAAGTAGCAATTCCAACAGGCTTGTTAGAAGTCACAACATTCTGAATGGGGACGGGATCAGCAGCAACTACAAGGTTGTTCAAGAGTCAAGACAAGCAAAATCATATTAGAAAAGATTAAAACAGGTTAAAACAGAAGAACAGAACAAAACATATCAATTAAATTACCAAAAACAAGATCTTTCATGTTAAACTCATATTCCAATTCCTTCTCAATAGGATCATCAGTCTCCTAGCAAGTTAATGAATCAAAACATAATAAATAGAAAAAAATAGATAATAACATATAAAAGTGGTCGATTATCTCTTTTAGACTGCTAATCCCATAAGCTTCTTTTATCCAATCTCCGGCACAAAGCTTCTTACTAATAATCCTAACACTAGCATTGAATGTTGGTTCAGATGCAACTGTGGTAATGAAAATAGATAGAATGTCCATCGCCATCTTAGATAATATCTTAAATTTTTCTTCATTTCCCTTTCACAAAGCAAGCACATCAAAATTGGGGACATTGGGATAACATTCCTCCTCAGTATAAGATTGTAGCTCAGTTTTCTCTTTTACTACCCTTTTTTGTTTTAACTTCAACTGATCAAATTTCTTTGAAACATAAGTGGTAGTTGGAGGTAAATTCACAGAGGAACAATAAGAATCTGGATTTGAGATATTTTCATTCTCATATACACTTTCATAATGGTCAAACAGATCCTTAAATTGTTTCATAACTTCTTCAACCCTTGATTCATGATCAATGGGGTACATAGCCTCATAAGCATAATTTATCATATCACACTTATATCTAGGCTCCAGAAATGAGCCAAAAGATAATAAAATGACACATTCTTCCCAATATTTGTCATATTTTGATGCCATTCTCACTGCCATATTTTACATATGCTTAACAGAAATATTTTCCAACTGAATATTAATAAGGTTTTTAATCCTACTTAACTCCAATAAAAAAAGTTTAACAATTGGATAATTACTCCCACTAATCAAGTTTGTTATATCAAGAAAAATGTCTAAAAACTCACAAACTTCATGCACTTTGGCCTATTGAGTGTTGTTACTATTTATACTTGTAAACAGTAGATAATATCACATAGGTTGAATTCCATCTAGTATATTGTCCAACACTAACTTATTAGGGGGAATTTCAGATTCAATCTATGCTCATGGAATGAAGAAAACCTATTTTCAGAACCAAATAAGTACTTGACACCCTCTCTAACAACATCATTCACCTTTTCAATTTCCTTCTGGCCATCCGTAACCAACAAATTGATTATATGTGCACAACATCTAACATGGAACAACTTCGCACCCAACACAAGTTTTAAAATTGAATCATAATCTTTTTTTGGAATGTCAATACATGCATCATTAGTAGAAGCATAGTCAACAGTCACACTTGAAAGCTTATGAGTAATGCCATATATCTTACATACTCTATGAATCTCTTTAGCTAATGCAACCCCATTATGAGGTGGAGGGACATTTACAAAAGAAAACACCATTTTCTGTAAGTTCCAATTTCTATCAACAAAATGGGAAGTTATGACCATATAATCAATTCTTTGAACACCAGACCACCAACAATTAGTAATTAAGCCAATCCTATTAACATTAGCTAAAATCCGCTTCATCCTCTCTTTTTCTTTTTCATAGACAGAAAAACACTCAATCCTAACCATATACCTAGTTATCTTTTTGTAATGTGGACTATAGGCCCTTAAAAACTCATTAAACACCTTATGTTCAACAATACTGAATGCATATTCATGAGCAAGAACCATATGGGCAGTAAGCAATTTAACTCTTTCAAAGTCAAACACAAAAGTAGCAACAAAACTTTTACCTTCAGATAATACAATTAGTCTTGTTATCGATCCAGTCAGGACAGGTGCCCAAGGGGACCATGTCCCACCCGTTAACAGTATCGGGTGAGCCGGAACCGGACCGATAAGATATTTGTTAGAGTTTCAGTTCCGGGACCGGACCGTGTGAGAACCGGGAGGGTTATCGGTTCTCTCGTTAACAACAAACAAGATACATATGTACTTGAAAAGTATCCAAAACAAGACCAAAAGATCCGAAAAACATATCTTCCTCAAAAATTTTAAACTTTTCTGGAACAGAATTTAGTCCACAGCTAGACAATGTTAATACAATGGTCACTTTTACCGGAATTTTAAAGCTTAAACAAAAGCATAATGGCCTCAGAAATACATTCATCATCGACCTAACTCAAAGCCACAAAATATCAAGTATTGAAGTTAAGTTAGACACCACAGGCCACAGTTAACAGTTTCACCAGAAATCCAGAATGATACCAAAATACCCATACCCCAAATGATCATCAAAACAGCAACATAATACATCAAAAGTAGCCTCAGAACATGTTCTCATTGGCATAAAGGCGAAGGCTAAGAGGTTATGTTGCTTGCAGCTGTCAGTGTCGGTTCCTCTCCGAAATGATATTGCATAGTGTCATTTATTGATGCTTCAAGCTGCAAACCAAACAACAAACTATTATAAATTTTTTATGTTAAGTAAACAATATAAGAATGAAAAAGAATGCAATACTTTTAATACTTTGTCTTTGCTCTTTCTTAATGCCATAAATCTCTTTGATCCAATCGCCAGTGCAAAGAAGCACTGCAACAGTTTTGGTTTTCATGGACGCTCTTTTTGGGTCAATCACTCATTTACCGACACTAAATGTAGATTCTGAAGCAACAGTAGTCACAGGTTTAGAGAGGCCATTTGACTTTAGAATTGGATATTTGGCCTCATTAGCCATCCACCAAGTCTAAACATCGAATTTAACGCCACCGACACATTGAATGGAGGCTCTTCACGATAATATTCAAGATCAGACTTGGATTTGTTGTTCCCCTCGACAGTTTTTAAGAACATTTCAAAACTCCTCTTTTCTACACCAGAACAAGAACCGCTACTGTTGGAATATCCCGGGGTTGCAAGACACAATGAACTACGATAGTTCATATGTCTAGAAAACCCTAATTCGTTGATCGTTAGAACTTACACAATAGAACTAGCTCATAGAAGTATATGTTTAAAGATAGTGTGAATATGCTACAACTAACATAATCAAAGAGTGTGGCTACAAAGATATACCTTTGAAGCGTGAGCGGAAGCGATATGATCTTCAAGTGCTTATCCCCACACCTTGCTCCTTGCTTTCTTCTTGAAGAAATTTCTATCACCAAGGTGATATGGAACTACTATGAAATAGTCCACACCAATACCTTAGATAGCAATAAGACACACTTGGACTAGTGTGTGTTATTGAGGAGTGTGTAGTCTAACTACTATAGCAAACTATAAAACAATTTCTATACTCTAACACTTAGAGTTTTGCTAGAGGGTTTGAAGATGAAGTGTGTGTGTTTGTTTTTGTTCTCTAACAAGAGTTGTGTGATACTTAGCTTGATTCTCTACCCATTCTATATCATCTTATGATATAGAATGGATGATGAAACACATTATACACTAAACAAACACATTAACCATCCATATGGTTAATGCCTCTTGGTCCATGGAAGATTCTCTTACAAGAGTTCTTCCCAACACTTACAAAGCCTTCCCAAGGCATAAAGTAGCCACCAAGATGTCAACCATTCATGATGATGGAATTAATTAATCTTAATTAATTAATTAAATCATATCTTATTTAATTAATTCATTAATTAATTAAATCATTTCAATAAATGATAATATATATATATATCTCACATATATATATATATACATAAACCCCAAATGGTGTGTCCGGAACCAATTCCGGGCGCACCATCGGTTCGGTCGGGACACGATCTCGATCGAACCGAAATTCCTCAATATGGATCAAATCCCTTATTCACTTTCGGGTCATTACTTGAAAGTATCTTCGGTAAATGTTACGTGTGTGACCTCATAGCCCGAGTAACGAAGGCATCGGGATTCAACGTATAAGACCGTATACACGAATCCCGAAGATCATCGTGAGAGCCTAGTCTACCATTCGATGACCCCCGGCATTATCTCGGGTGAGACTACTGATAGTTCAGATAACTATCGGTTGTTGAACCGTATATATAGATGATATAGATCACGGGCACTAATTGAGGAAATTGACACATCAATTTCCAACACTCCCACTTGCCCTTGGACTATTACCAATGTCTTGGATGTACACTTGCATCCTTGTCACATGATTCCCTTTGTCCTCGGTTTTCGTCATAGGCTAAAGCAAGAAAGCGTGTCGCCAACTCCTATGACATAATTTCTCGGAACACGAGATAGTCTCACTCCCGTTCATAACGGGTGAATTCATAAGTAAGACTCACTCTCCGAGTGGCCAGAAAAACCTTCCATGTATAACAGGGTGGACAAAGACCCTACCAATGCATCACCGATCATCTCACCACTACATTCACATAAGACCCAACGTACCCCATTACCACCAGTAACGGATGGGTCCGGAAGTAGTCAAAGCCTCATGCTCACGTAGCATGAGAATGATATGCATGTAGGTCTCAGAACCTCTATCATATGGCTCGTGTGAAATATAGGACACAAGATCTCTTCTATAATTTCACAACGGTCACTGTCCAGTACCATGTCAAGACTCTCTTGACAATGAACCCATGTAATGATTTGGACCATCCTTTTGACTTAAGAAACAAAGTCAAATGAATCATTACACACTAGTTTGGTTGTGTCCGTTCCCAAAACGCCGGGACATACAACTAGGGACAATGTAATCACCATAGTTCTTGTCTTGAAAAACGGGTTCCTTAGCCAATACACTTATTGACTCCTCTTCAAGAACTCGTGATTACATGGGAATTAAAATATTTATCATACAACTATGATTAAATATTCAATTGTTTATTCAAGTGCTATACAAGAATATGCAATCAATAAACAAGAAGTAATACTTTTATTCAACAATAAGAGTTTTACAAAAGTATACTTCATACATATAAATCAAATAAACTGAAATAAAGCTCCCACTAAGACTAAGACCACTCGGACCTAAGTCTAAGTCCAATAGCTGAAGTATGGAACTCATGTTTGGTTTGAGGCAATGGTTTAGTCAAGGGATCAGCTGCGTTGTCGTCTGTATCTACTTTGGATACTTTGATGTCACCTCTCTGGAACATTTCACGGACGAGGTGATACTTCCTGAGGACATGCTTGGACTTATGATGAGCCCTGGGTTCCTTAACCTGTGCTATGGCTCCAGTGTTATCACATAACAACTCAATTGGACCATCAGCGCTAGGAACTACCCCAAGCTCAGTCATAAACTTCTTAAGCCAACATGCCTCCTTGGCTGCTTCAGAAGCTGCAATGTACTCGGCCTCCGTAGTAGAATCTGCAACTGTGTCCTGCTTGGAACTCTTCCAACAGATGGCTCCACCGTTCAGGCAGAATACAAACCCGGTTTGAGAACGAAAATCGTCTCGCGTGAAACCTTTTGCAATCAACTCCTCATCTCCGCCATATACCAGAAACATATCCTTAGTCCTTCTCAAGTACTTAAGGATAGATTTCACAGCGGTCTAATGGCTGTTGCCTGGATTCGCTTGATATCGGCTGGTCAGACTCAGAGCGTACGATACGTCTGGTCTAGTGCACAACATGGCATACATGATAGATCCTATGGCTGAAGCATACGGGACTCTACTCATGTTCTCCTTCTCGACGTCAGTGGTGGGGCACTGACTTTTGCCGAGAATAGTGCCAGTTGTCATAGGCAGTATTCCCTTTTTGGAATCGATCATATCGAATCGTCTCAGAACCTTATCAATATAAGTGTCCTGTCTCAGGCCAATCAACCTATTGGCTCGATCCCGATATATCTTGATTCCAAGAATATACTGCGCCTCTCCTAAGTCCTTCATCGAGAAACACTTACACAACCATCTCTTGACTGACTCAAGGAGTGGTTTGTTGTTTCCAATGATCAGTATGTCATCTACATACAGGACTATAAATGCAATGTGGCTCCCACTTACCTTCTTGTATACACAAGCATCCTCCTCATTCTGAATGAAGCCAAATTCTTTAATTGCTTCATTAAATCGGAGGTTCCAACTGCGAGAAGCTTGCTTGAGTCCATAAATGGATCTCTGAAGCTTACATACCTTCTTAGGTCCTTTTGGACATGTAAAGCCTGGAGGTTGTGTCATGTACACATCCTCCTCAAGGTTTCCATTAAGGAAAGCGGTCTTTACATCCATTTGTCATATCTCATAGTCATAATATGCGGCAATGGCTAAGAGGATCCGAATAGACTTGAACATGACTACCGGTGAGTAGGTTTCATCATAGTCAATACCATGAATTTGTTTGAAACCCTTCGCCACTAGTCTAGCCTTATAAACATGGACATTTCCATCTTTATCAAGCTTTTTCTTAAAGACCCACTTACACTCGATAGGTCTAGCACCTTCGGGTAAGTGAACCAATGTCCAGACATCATTCTGGTACATAGAGTCTATCTCGGATTTCATGGCTTCAAGCCATGACTCGCTATCTGGCCCTTTCATTGCGGCTCCATAAGTATAAGGCTCGTCGTCTTCTATCAAGAAGGATTCCCCATACCATCTATCGGGAACATGACGAGTCCTACTGGATTTCCTAAGGGTCGGTACTTCTTCAGGAGTTTCATCTAAATTGGATCTAGGGTCCAAGATAGGATCCATCATGAATGGAGGATCTACTTCCTGAAGTGAGCCTGCCGAGTTCGTTAACTCGACTTGCTCATTTGATGAGACACTTGGGTTCAATAACCCATCTCTCTCATTCAATGAGTTTCTTGAGTTCGACAACTCAACTTGCTCATTAAACGTGTCGAATGAGTTCATTAACTCATTCGGCTCATCATCTTGAACTTCTTCAAGTTGTACCGTATTTCTGACATTTCCTGATAAGAACTCTTTCTCAAGGAAATGTGCTGTCCTAGCCACGAAAATCTTATTTTCTGGCTTAAGGTAGAAATAATACCCTTTGGTTTCCTTTGGATAACCAATGAAATGGCACAAGTCAGCCTTTGGGCCTAGCTTGTCTACGTTCAATTTCTTGACGTAGGCCAAGCAACCCCAAATCCTGAGGAAGCTAATCTTGGGACGTTTCCCAAACCACATCTCATATGGTACTTTCTCAGCTGACTTGGTTGGACAATTATTTAAGGTAAGTGCGGCAGTTTGCAACGCGTAACCCCAGAAGCTGACATGTAGGTCGGTTCGACTCATCATGGATCTCAAACTGTCTAACAGAGTGCGATTCCTCCTTTCGGACACACCATTATGCTGTGGTGTTCCGGCCGGTGTGAGTTGTGAAACAATTCCACAATCTCTAAGATGAGCGTCAAACTCGTGGCTCATATATTTGCCTCCTCGATCGGATCGAAGAGTCTTAATAGTCTTGCCGAGTTGATTCTCTACTTCATTTTGGAATTCTTTGAACTTTTCAAAGGCTTCACTCTTGTGCTTCATTAGATAGACATAGCCATAACGGCTAAAGTCATCCGTGAAGGTAATGAAGTAGGGAAAACCACCTCTTGCAGGAGTGTTCATTGGACCACATACATCGGTATGTATTATCCCCAATAAATCACTTGCCCTTTCACTCGTTCCAGTGAAAGGTGATTTGGTCATCTTGCCCAAAAGGCATGATTCACATTGGTCATATGATTCAAAATCAAGTGACTCAATAATTCCACTTTCGTGGAGTTTCTTGATGCGATTTTCATTTATATGACCAAGTCTGCAATGCCATAGGTAGGTAGGATTCAAGTCGTTAGGCTTGTTCCTTTTAATATTTACGTTATATACCTCATGGTCCTCATCTAGTATGAAAAGACCATTTTGGTTTGAAGCTTTTGCATAAAGTAAACCATCACGATTAATAGAACATATATTCCTTTCCATAAGGATGGTAAAACCATCATTGTTCAAAACAGATATGGAAATAATATTTCTAGAAATAGTAGGAATACAATATACATTATTTAAAACTAAGACCATCCCGGATGGTAGTTTTAAATCTATCTTGCCCACGGCAACTGCAGCAACCTTTGCTCCATTGCCTACCCGCAAGTCCACCTCTCCCTTCCGAAGGGCTCTACTGTCATGTAGTACCTGCATATTTCGACAAATATGAGAACCACATCCTGAGTCAAGTACCCAAGTAGAGTTATTGGAGGTGATGAAAGCTTCAATAACGAATATACCTGTCGGAAGAGTCCCACTCTTCTTATCTTCGAGGTACTTCTTGCAGTTCCTCTTCCAGTGACCAGGTGTATTACAATAATGACACTGGTCAGTCCCCTTAGGACCTTTACCCAGAGTTTTGGAAGTCTGGGCCTTGACTGTTCCAGTCTTGGCCTTTCCCTTCCATTTCCCCTTGCCTTTCTTAAAGGCCTTCTTGTTCTGAATCATCAGAACAGAGGGAGTAGGGGTAGAGCTCTTCCCACCCTTCAACGCAGTATCAGCCGTGCTGATCATGTTATGCAACTCCGACAACGACTTATCGAAGTCATGCATGTTGAAGTTCATGACAAAGTTACCAAACTTGTCAGGAAGGGAACGGAGGATTATGTCAACAGCCAAATCCTTGGAAAACTGAGTTTCCAAAGACTCAAGTCTCTCGATGATCCCAATCATCTTGAGAACATGAGGACTGGCCTGTTGACCATTGGATAGTTTGCAATCCATGAGGGCACAAACAGCTTCGTACCGCTCATTTCTTGCCCGCTTCTGGAACATCTGTTCCAGTCTGCAGTACATGTCATATGCTGCCACATTTTCGAACTGAATCTGAAGATTCGGTTCCATGTTGGCCAGCATGAGACATTGGACATCCAATGCATCGTCCACGTGTACATCATATGCACCACGTTCTAGCTCATCGGCATCCTCATGGGGTGGAGGAGGAAGTTCTTCCTTAAGAACATATTCGACTCTCTCGTCCTTGAGAACGATTCTCAAGTTACGAGACCAGTCATTGAAGTTATTGCCATTGAGTTTACACTTCTCAAGTGTAGATCGGAGTGAGTTTGAAGTTGATTTCTTAGCAGTTGCCATCTAAAACATGCGAGTATGAAACGACGTTCAGTTTAATTTATATGTAAAACATACGATACAAGTAAAGCATGCTTGAAACAATAATACGAGTACCAACAACCCCTCGAAGTGTACAAGTATACCAAGACCCCACGGACTTGGGTATGAGCGGCACACGCAATCATCCTTATAGTCCAATCCATGGGTAAGTTCTACTAGACTATCATATATCAATCATCCAATGATTATATATGACTCTTGGCGTCTATCACTAGTCGTTTTAAGACACTATAGACTTCCTTTGCCAAACGGGCCGGTTCGATGGGCTAACCTGTAGCCACGTTTTAAGCAACCTTAGTTCACCAAAAAGGGATGGATTACATTTGCCGGTTCGATGGGCTAACCTGTAGCGCATGTAATCCCATTGCCTCCTATTCCTATGAATCAAAGTGCCCATCTAGGGATGATCCACCCGAAACGTAGGAAAGTTTGACAACTTTGAACTTAGGTTTGGCAAACACTTAATTATTACGTTGAGGGGTTTAGATTAAACATTTAATCCACATTTCATGCATATCACATAAGGTATACATATACTTCAAGAAAATATATGTAAGCATGAAACATGGCATGAATAATAAACACTTTAAAGGGACGTGATATGGCCTAAAAGACATTAAATAAAACTAGTCTAACTAGTTCTAAACTAAGTCCTTGGTCTCCGTCTTCTTGGACATCGCCATGCTCCAAGTCCATCTCTTCATGTCTTGTTACATAATCAACTTTCGCATTAAATGGCACATGCGCCGCGAAAAAGAAATAACAATACAATAATTTAAAACGACACATGCGTCGTATTTCAATATCAAGGACAGTACGCAGACTGTATTTCGAATAAATACTAGGCCATATCAAATCCCCATTCCATTCAGACTACAGTTTATATATGTATAACACATTATACATAAAACACATAAACATGCTAGGAATGGAATAAAACACACAAGCAACACACAACTCACACACATACTCACATTCAAATAATGTGAATCATAGTCATATATGCATATCATAACCTTTAGTTGGCCAACAACTAACATAGCCAATTATCGGAAGTTTTACCATAAGTTCAACATTTTGAACTAATAACCCAATTATATTCAAAGAGACTTAACATAAGTTTAAGGTTTGAAATTCATAATAACTCAAACCACAAACTTCCTTTCGATACTCAATTAAACAATTTAATTAGTACCGATAGGATAAAATCAACACTTTGACATACATGCTAATTTTAAACTATTTTAAACTTCTCAAAGAATGTTTTGGACTTATAAGATTATTTCCAAAACAATCTCTAAATCACCCATAACAAACCGAAAACGTCCATAATCATCAAATGACTTTGGACTTAATCGATTTGTTTTGTTTCGAAATCATCAAATGACTTTGGACGTGCATGGACGCGTCCAGGGGGGCCGAACCAGGCTTCGGGCCAAGGCGTTCCGTTTTCAGGGAAAGCCGAGGGTGCGCGTTCCAGTAGAGCCGTGTCCTTGGCTTGCCTGGACTCACGCGGAACCTAGGTTTTGTCGGGGAGGGTTTTCCGAATACGAAAATCGGCTACGGTTCATATATCGACATATATACTATATGGTACTACTTTAAACACTTCTAGAACATGTTAAACGTGTAATATAGCTCATGATACCATGTTGGAATATCCCGGGGTTGCAAGACACAATGAACTACGATAGTTCATATGTCTAGAAAACCCTAATTCGTTGATCGTTAGAACTTACACAATAGAACTAGCTCATAGAAGTATATGTTTAAAGATAGTGTGAATATGCTACAACTAACATAATCAAAGAGTGTGGCTACAAAGATATACCTTTGAAGCGTGAGCGGAAGCGATATGATCTTCAAGTGCTTATCCCCACACCTTGCTCCTTGCTTTCTTCTTGAAGAAATTTCTATCACCAAGGTGATATGGAACTACTATGAAATAGTCCACACCAATACCTTAGATAGCAATAAGACACACTTGGACTAGTGTGTGTTATTGAGGAGTGTGTAGTCTAACTACTATAGCAAACTATAAAACAATTTCTATACTCTAACACTTAGAGTTTTGCTAGAGGGTTTGAAGATGAAGTGTGTGTGTTTGTTTTTGTTCTCTAACAAGAGTTGTGTGATACTTAGCTTGATTCTCTACCCATTCTATATCATCTTATGATATAGAATGGATGATGAAACACATTATACACTAAACAAACACATTAACCATCCATATGGTTAATGCCTCTTGGTCCATGGAAGATTCTCTTACAAGAGTTCTTCCCAACACTTACAAAGCCTTCCCAAGGCATAAAGTAGCCACCAAGATGTCAACCATTCATGATGATGGAATTAATTAATCTTAATTAATTAATTAAATCATATCTTATTTAATTAATTCATTAATTAATTAAATCATTTCAATAAATGGGCCAGAAAGAAAAAGATCCACTTCATTTATCACGATGAATTATATTTGTTCGATACACTGTTGTCAATATAAATGTTGACAAAAAAGAATACAATGGAAAAACTCAAAATAGAATTTTTATCATTTTTTTTTTCAAACCGAATATTTGAATAATATCCAATTTGCACTTGTGTTAGACTGGCACCATATATCTAATTCTAACCTACACAGATATAAAAAGTATAGACGGAGAAATCAATAATAAGTAAGAAGTGAGCCCCACTGTTATCCGCTACGTTTAAATAGGTCTGAGGTTGAATCATATCATTTTTGAATCTTTTCTTTCAATGCAAAGGATGAAGAAAAAAAGAAATATTGTTTTTCCAAAACAAAAAGGAAACCCGCAATTTTTGTTATCTCCAAGACTCATTTCTCTTGGTTTTACATCTTTAATTCCGAAATAATGAATTGAGTTCGTATAGGCATTTTAGATGCTGCTATTGAAATAGCCCTTCTAGCTATATTTTCTGTTACTCCACTTAAATAAATGATAATATATATATATATATATCTCACATATATATGTATATACATAAACCCCAAATGGTGTGTCCGGAACCAATTCCGGGCGCACCATCGGTTCGGTCGGGACACGATCTCGATCGAACCGAAATTTCTCAATATGGATCAAATCCCTTATTCACTTTCGGGTCATTACTTGAAAGTATCTTCGGTAATTTTTACGTGTGTGACCTCATAGCCCGAGTAACGAAGGCATCGGGATTCAACGTATAAGACCGTATACACGAATCCCGAAGATCATCGTGAGAGCCTAGTCTACCATTCGATGACCCCCGGCATTATCTCGGGTGAGACTACTGATAGTTCAGATAACTATCGGTTGTTGAACCGTATATATAGATGATATAGTTCACGGGCACTAATTGAGGAAATTGACACATCAATTTCCAACAGTGAAAGAGATATAAAACTTACTTTTTTCGAGGTCAATTCGCCCAAAGTTACAATTTTGCTACTTTGAGGAGGTCTAATGTGGGGAGCCTATTAAGTATCAGTCTCCACAAGAATGTGTGAAATTTTTTAGGGAAGGGGGTTTTGTACAGTTTCCTCCAGACATTGGAGGGGATGATTTGGTGATTGGCAGGGCAGTGTGTATTGGAATTGTGGGAGGCTCTGAGTCTGTTGTATGTGTTCTTTGTGGTAAAAGTATTGTCAGGCCATATTCTAGCATCTTCACCTGGGGAAGGGGTGATAGCTAGGATGTCTTTGGCAATATCAGGAGGAAAGAGGAGGTTAATGAGTTCATGATCCAAAAGATTGTTGCTAGTAAGGAGATTGGAGACGAGTGTGAGGTGGCAGTTGAGGGTGGAAGAGTGTTGTTTGAGGAAAAAGGATGGTGGTAGTTGTTGTTTTGATTTTTTGAGGAGATCTAGGTGTCATCCCAGATATTGATTGAGGTGTCATTACCAACTTTTCAAGTAGAATATTCTTTGATGCATGAGATACCAGCAACAATACTTTTCCAGGTCCAAGAGGAGGTGGATTTGTGAAGGTGAAGGTTGGGGTTAGAGTTAGGGAAGTATTTGGTTTTAAAAAGGTTGGTCATGAGGAGGTTGGGCTGGTTTAAGATTCTCCAGCTATTTATGGCTAGAAGTGAGAGATTGAAGTGATGAGGGTGTTTGAAACCTAGACCCCCTTTATCTTTGTCGAAGTGGTTAAATTCCGAATTAATCCAATGAATCTTTTGCCCCTTAGGGCTACCCCACAAAAAGTTTACAAGAATTTTATCGTAAAGGATGCTAAGGCGGAATTTATACACGCCCATTGTATAGACTAAGATGGCTTGGAGGATAAATTTAATCATGATTATTTCTTTTACATAATTCTAATTAGAAAACAATTAATTATCAGAGTTGATTAATGATAAGTAAAAAATAATTATCCAATAATAATAAATATTTGTGAGCATCCAAAATTTGAATATAACATATGTTAGGAGTTAAATATAAGTAGATGGCCTTCACAAGATTCAATAGTACGTTATTGAAAATACCATTTCGCCTTAAGGCTAAATATTATTTTCATTAAATAAAAAACCTCTTAAAGCTATTTCTAATTATTTTAACTTTCAACTGATGTTGTCATCAAACTAGAGTTGGTAAATTTCTTAAACTTAAATTTTTCATTAAACTAATTATAAGGAACTTAATATTAGTTACGAAAATTTAAGTTGGTAAATTTCTTAAACTTATTATTAAGAAAAATCGAAAAAAGTAATCGAAAAGAAAAAAAAATTGAAAAAAGAAATCGAAAAAAATTGAAAAGATTTTGAAAAAAAAATTACAAAAAAAAAAAATCAAAAAGAAATTGAAAAAAAAACCAGGAAAAAATCGAAAAAAAAACTGAAAAAAAGCATTAAGTTTATAAGGGGGGTATTTTTGTCAATTCATCTCTTTTTGGTGCCATTTTACTAAACATTGTAAAAAGGTACTCCAAGTTAATTTTTCTCTCAAAAGTGCTAGTTCACCCAATTTCTCTACAATATGATCCATAATTAAGATCAGTAAGTACTCAATCCATATTGTATTTCAGACTAACTAGTAACGTTGTTAAAGATCCTCATTTGACCTTCAATTACTCCGAAATTTCTCAATTAGTTCATGCAATCTTCATTTCTTGAAATCCTTGTTATTCTCATTAAGTTCAAGAAAGTTTTGCTTACTGTTTCGTCTGTCTGCTACAATAATTACAATCTAAACCAGCACAGTTCTTGCCTCCTACATTATCGGACATGTCACTATATATAGAGGCTAATGTAGCTGCCCTTTTTGCATATCTTCAAGTGTAACTTTCGCATGATGATGATGATGATGATGCATTTTGATAAGTTCTGCAATTCGATCACTCGAGTTGTTCTCATTGCAATCGTTTTGTTTCGTGGCTTCTGCGCTTCAGACACAGGTACTTGATCCGTTCCCGAACGATGTTAAAAATACATGAGGTTTCATTCTAAAACCGTGATAAGAGAGTAATGCAGAACTTTATAATCACATCTTAACTTTCATAATCTTTCAATGTGGGAGTTTTATCTAGATATGATAAAGAACAGAGAAAACTGTGAGATTGAAACTATTGACACTATTGGAGACATTTTATTAACTTGGAGCGCCTTTTTTTCTTAACAAAAATAGCACTTTGGGACAGTAAAATGCCTAAATTGCTCTTAGATGTTTGATACAGTTTTTTTTCTTTTGTTTTTTCCTTTATTTGGGGCGATAAAATGTTCGATGTTGATAGTTATTCTGGCAAAAAAGTTCGATTTCGGTAGTTGTTTTTGCTAAAAGTTTTTTGTTTTAGCAAAAAAGCTCGGTTTTCGTAAAACCATCAAAATCGAACCTTTGAGCCAAAACAACTACCAAAATCGAACCCATTTTACTAGAAAGAAAGAAAAAATAAAAGAAAAAAGGGAAAAAAGTGTATCAAACAGCTAAGGGTAATTTAGTCATTTTACTGTCCCGAAGTGCTATTTTGCTTTAAAAAATGCTCCAAATTAATAAAGTTTCTCCAATAGTGCCAATCTAAAAAAAAAATTCATATTTTGAGGGGACAAGTTTATATTTTGGCATTACCTAAAAACATATTTTGACTTCATATACATATGTTTTTGTGTTTGTATCATGTTGATAAATTCTTGTCTTGTTTTTTTCTTTTCATTTGCAAGTACTCGATTGTATCTACTGAAGGACCATTGATGTCTGAATTTTAATCTATGTTTACAGCACCAAATTATACATTTGTGCATCATGCAACTTCAGCTGCAGCAGTTTCATACTATGACTACATCATAGTTGGTGGAGGAACTGCTGGTTGTCCTTTAGCCGCCACACTCTCTCAGAATTACTCTGTCCTCTTACTTGAACGTGGCGGATCGCCATATGGAAATCCTAATATTACCAACATTGATGCATTCGGGATACCCCTAGGCGACGTCTCAGCATCTTCGCCTTCCCAACGATTTATCTCCGAGGATGGGGTGATCAATGCCCGTGCTCGGGTATTAGGCGGTG
Organism: Echium plantagineum; assembly: GCA_003412495.2. Lineage (NCBI taxonomy): Eukaryota > Viridiplantae > Streptophyta > Magnoliopsida > Boraginales > Boraginaceae > Echium > Echium plantagineum. The sequence continues at coordinate 33,899,878 of CM016561.1, read as the reverse complement.
GGAGCTGCCTAAACGCAGGTTTCTACACTCGAGCCGCCCCTGAATATGTGAGGGTGGTTGGCTGGGATGGTGCGCTGGTTAATGCATCTTACCAATGGGTGGAAAGGAAGGTGGCATTTCAGCCTAAGGTAAGCAAACGTTCGTAGAGACATCGGCTATGTAATAATCATTCATTTACAATACATATATACTAAAATAAGGTATGTTTATGTGATAAATTTGTTTTCTATGGTCGGCAACCATATAAATTTGATCCTGGTTTCGTCTATGCAGGTAAGGCAATGGCAATCAGCTGTGAGGAATGGGTTCTTAGAAGTTGGTATTTTACCTTTCAATGGATTTACTTATGATCATTTTAATGGAACCAAAATTGGAGGAACAATTTTTGATGAAGATGGAAAAAGACATACTGCTGCTAATCTTCTTGAATATGCCAATCCTCCTCTTATTACAGTGTTGTTGTATGCCACTGTTCAAAAAATTCTGTTCTCAACCAATGGTAAGTGATCCTCATCAAGAATATTTGTTTAATTTTTATGCTTTCATTTGTTGCGTCAATTCGAGAACATCCTCTCTGTTATCCACGGGTAAGGATCAGTAACGGATCTAGGTGTTTCAAAGTGCATGTTCGAAATCGGCATAATTTTGTAGTGCCTGTTCAAAACACTTCAGTATTTTCAATTATATGTAAATATCTTTTTAAAAGTGCATGTTCGACTGAACGTGTACGAACATAAGTAGCTTCGCTACTGGTAAGGATGCATACTATACTACCCATCTTCTGCGCTAGGACAAGAGTCAGTTCAAAGGCATTAAGACACGTTCATGTTGATCTGCGAATGTTTTTATTTGTTCAGGAACATCAAGGCCAATGGCACAAGGGGTTGTGTTCAAGGATGCTAATGGAACAGAACATAGGGCATATTTAAAGAATGGACCAAAGAATGAAATCATTGTATCAGCTGGTGCATTAGGAAGTCCACAGCTTCTGATGTTGAGTGGTATAGGTCCAGCTGATCACCTCAAATCTCACAATATTTCAGTAATATTAGACCAGCCCTTTGTTGGTCAAAGTATGAAAGATAACCCCATGAATGCCATTTTTGTTCCATCTCCAATCCCGGTTGAGGTTTCATTAATTCAGGTTGTCGGGATTACTCAGTCCGGTAGTTATATCGAAGCTGCATGTGGGGCTCGATTTGCTGCAACCCCCTCCACAAGGGATTATGGGATTCTCTCACCCAAGGTTAATCAAATTAAATATCATTCGATTAGTATTCACGTGTGTAGTAACACGGTTTGTTGAAGTGGTTAATCAATCAGTCATGTTGACATTCATGTTTTAAATTGCAGATAGGTCAGCTTTCGACGGTGCCACCAAAGCAAAGAACCCCAGAAGCAATAGCCATTGCTATTGAAAAAATGAGCAAACTAGAGGATGGTGCTTTCAGAGGAGGGGTGATTTTAGAGAAAATTATGGGACCAATTTCTAGTGGCCACTTAGAACTAGTAGATAAAGACATTAACAATAACCCTTCAGTCACATTCAATTATTTCCAAGATCCATTAGACCTTCAAAGATGTGTTGATGGTATAACATTGATTGGACAAGTTGTTGAATCAAGAGCCTTCTCCAAGTTTAGGTCAAGTGACACAACATTTCAAACACTCCTTAATGGTACCGAAAGCGCGCCGGTAAATTTGTTGCCTAAGCATACAAATGGGACAATTAATTTGGGACAATTTTGTAAGGACACTGTGACTACAATTTGGCACTTTCATGGAGGATGTTTAGTTGGAAGGGTGGTTGATCATGATTATAAGGTTATTGGTATTGATGCTTTGAGAGTTATTGATGGATCAACATTTGATTATTCTCCTGGTACTAATCCTCAAGCAACAGTTATGATGCTTGGAAGGTATTGTTCTTTATGTAAGGGTAAATTTGTCATTTCATTTTGGGCTTTGTTGATGCCATGTTTATTTTGCTTTTAATTTGTTGCAGGTACATGGGATTAAGAATACATAGAGAAAGAAGTGATAATAGTACTGCTTAATTGGGGATATTGTCACTCATTTGAGGTTATATATTACAATAAATATATAAAATTATTTCAATTGTATGTTTGAACTCATTTATTTCTTGGGCAAAAAAAAATTATGATACAAAATTCTTCCAATTTTACTTTTACCGAGCAGATGAAGTGTGTTTGTTAATAAAACATGTACTAGATGTTAGAATATGAAAATAGAACAAAGGCGGGAGCTGATTTGTTTTGCAAATCGATCAATATGTAATCCGAATAGATTATCAATAATCATGTGTTTGTGTGATTACCTTGAACAGAGGCGGGAGCTTGGTAGCGGGTAGGTGAGGAGTTTTGGGTTTAGTTTAATGAGAGGTGTGAGTGTTAAATGTTTAATGAGTAGAGTTGTGTGATTTAATTGCTGCCTAAGTTGGCCCGTTTATTCTTTTAGTATTTTAATAATTATTTTATTTATTTTTTTACTATGAAAATAACTTAGAATGAATATTTAAGAGGGAAATTTTGGCGCAAAAGTTTAATAATTACAGCTTTATGCAACGGTTTTAATAAAGTGTTACATTAGTCAGGCCTAAAGTAACGGTTTTAAATAAGCCGTTACATTAGAACATCTATTGCAATATTCATGTCAATAGTATTGCATTAGCTCTATCAATTGCAACGGTCACGAGAAAGGCGATGCATTACATACTTTTTAACCGTTGTGTTATTTTAAAAATATAGTAGTGGAATAAAAGGCTTTCCTCTGCGAACGCATGTAACATATGTTAGATGATGGATTAAACCCAAGCAATATGAGATTGATGGGCAAGCAAACTTCACCAATACAATGGTATTATGTGGCGCTTTAAACTTACTGTAAAATAGAGGGGCAATAAGAAATTAAGCTTTGTAATTAGGCCTTTGATTTTCACACTCCAAATTTAGTAACCATACTCCATTTTATCATTTTTGATGAGTTTTATAAAGTAAATTCAATGGTAAAATTGAAAAAATAGAGTGTAGTAATCAATGTTTGGAGTGTAAAAATTAAAATCCTATAATTATAAGAAGGAGAAATGACACAAATAAAGATCACTCCTGTTCCTTAAAATTTTGAGTTCGATTACCCTAGTTTCACTTTGACCTGTTTCGATCTCTGATATTTGTTATGGTGTATAAAATTGGTCATTCCGTCAATTTAAAGTCTTAAATCGAGTTTTTTTGTTCAACTTTCACGTTTTGTTCCAGGGCTTTTTTTTATAATTTCATATATAAACGCCTATACTGTTGTTACTGGTCCGGTTCGGTCTGGTTTTCTACTAATCCGGGACCGGACTGGTTCCTATTCAGGTCCATTCGGAACCGGACCGAAGATGGACTGGGCCGAAACTGTTTTCGGGTAGCATTTCAGAACCGGACCGAAACCGATTGGAACCAGTCCGGTTACCAGTTAATCTAGAACAACCCTCACCCTCTAACATTTTCCCTAATCCAACACCCACCCAATCCACCCCCCACAACCCTCACCCTCTGTGGGTTGCCTACTCTCAAGTCTCACGTCTTGTAAGGATCAAATTAAAATGTAGAAATTGGCATTTGGTAATTTTATTATTTGATGTCAATGATTATTAGGTTTGTTCATATAAATCTAAATTTAATTGGATGATTCAAAACCATTTTACAAATTCATCTAAATTTACTCCCTCCATCCCAAATTAATTGTCTTATTTTGACTTACACGGTCTCCGAGACACAAGTTAAAATGTAAATGTCTAGAATTTTGTAAGCATAAAAAATTATAAAAAGATGATAGTTCAAAAGTATACATTAGGACGAATCTAACAATATCCAATATGAATATATTATCTCTTATCGACTACCGAAAATTAATGGTCAAAATTTTCATAATTTGACTTCTAAACTAGAAATAGGCCAAATAATTTGGGATGGAGGGAATATTAAAAATAAAATACAAGTGAGAAATAAACCATCGGAAACCAAAATTTATCAACACCAAAAATAAATAAATAAATTTTGAGTTTCCAAAAGACCCTAATCGTGTATTGCTTTTCTTTAAGATTATATATTTAGTTGAAAGTTACTCATACATGATACATTACACTAACGTAACTCTACCTAAACTTGCTAGATGCAAGCCACCAATGTTTACTTTAAGAGTCATTATTTAATCAATATTGGCTTGCTCCATATTTTATATTTTGTCATCTGGCCTTGCTTTTTTCTTGATATAATCGGTTGCCTGAAGTTGCATTTTGGAATCTTGATTATTTAAATCTTATTTATAAACTATACCATCTTTAATTATTTATTTGTAAAAGTAAAAAGTAGGGTTAATGACAGTGGATCACTTATGTAAAGTTCATTATTCGATCACATATGTTTTATTTTAATATTTTTTATTATTTATGTTTCAATATTATGTCTCAGTTGGTTTGTGGATAAATTTTTCTGTTAAACTCAGTTTTTAGCCAAATAGATCCCTAATTCGGAAGGGGTAAAATAGTCAATTAACTTGAAATTGTCATAATTTAAAAACCTTCCGACTTAAGGATCAGTTTAGTTAAAATTGAATTTAACGGAAAAGTTAATTCAGAAACCAACTGAGACTTAAGTGAAACATGAGTGATCAAAAAGTTAAAACGAAGCGTAAATATTTAAATGATAAATATTATGAAACATGAGTGATCGATTGTGTCATTAACCCTAAGAAATATTCCAAAGTAAAATGGACTATCAACTTATGGATAATAGTATAAGTTTTACAAATAAAATTTGTTGCGTCGTAAATAATTTGATTAATGAATAAAAAAACTAAAAACTTCGAACTCTCTCCCCCTTTAAACATACTTTAAGATGAATATTACCTTACTTGATATTTAGTGGTATACATGAACTCTACACAAATGTCATAGTAATTGACTTCTCTATTTTATTTTGGGCTAGTAGATGCAACAATTATCTATGCTAGTTCTCATTACATCACTTATGATCTATATGTAATGAGAGGTCATTGTATGTCAATGACTTATTTTTAAAATGTTTTATTTTATCATGTATTTTTTTAATATGTCGTCAAATATAACACGTATAATGGCATATAAGTTTTTAATATGGGTATGTTGTCATCTCATCAAATATAGTTTGGGACAATAAAGTTCTTTTATAAAAATTAACGTACCCCAAATTGAAATTCATCACGTGTTAATCCTAACAATATATTAACCTAAGGGATGATATATAGACTAAAACATTTTTAAAGATAAATGATTGACACTGATATTTTAAAACATAGGTGATGGTGTGATGTCGTAATCGACATGTAACATTTTGTACACATAGGTGATTGATGCAGTCGTTACCCTTTTTATTTTTATCAATCAAACGGAACGTTCTAAAACGTCACAAGTGTTAACGAGTTCGCAAGAAAAAGTTTTAAAATAATCCCTCCAATCCAAAATAATTGACTTTTGACTTCTTAAAATTAACTTTTGACCATCAATTACTAATTACTAATTCTTCTAAAATATTTAAACTTTATATAGTTGGATTCATCTTGTGAAGTAATTTTATAACGATAATTTATTAAAAAATTCATTAATATAATTAAAGAGTAATTAAAAACTAAAAATTTACTTTAATATATAAAAAAGATAATTATTTTGAATTGTTTTGCCAAGATTTATTCCTCTAGGGTCCTGGCTTGCAATTATCAAGCATTTATGAAGCCATATTAAAGTTCAATCGAGTGAAACGTGCGTGTAATTATTTTATCTTTACTTGGATTATGGGAGCTCGTCTTTAAGGACTCATGAATGCCCGATTAATTTATTTCTTTATTAGCTAGTTGAAAAGTTCATCAACGTATCTCATAGATTCTTTCCAACTCAGGAGGAAGATCTTTAAAATTTTCAAAAAAAAAAAAATTGAACACCAACCTTAGCCGCTTTTTTGCTCGTGTCCTGAAGAGTCGCGAGGAGGTAAATTGCGGGATGTGTATCCGATGATCAAAGAACTTGAGGTTGTCCGTTAACCACATTCAAACCAGATTCGGCCCATTAAATACTCAAACCCATGTTATACAAAAAGGACAATAATACCTGATGCTATTTATTACAAATTCTTATCATTTGATCTATGTCCGGAACTTTGTTAAATAATTACCAACTTAAATGGGTCTTGTATGTTATCGCCTTGTTCACTCAAGAGTCAAGACTCGTACCTTTTAATTTCACTAGGCATCCAAATGAGACGAGTAATAGTAAGTTATACCACCTCATTCCGATCATCCCATGTTCTAAAATTTAAAAATCTAATATTTTTTTGTCTTGAAATAGATTATTGTTAAGAGATAAAATGTATGTTTTGTTAATTATATGATAATCTCATAATATCACACCGAAACAATAAAAATGCTACCAATATCAATTAGGGATAAAAAGAAGAAAATAAGATTAAAAAGTTATTGGTGTTGTAAACAATTAATTATATATTGTGAAAAAGTAAATTATTTATATATAATTATCGACTTCGAAACATATGTTGTAATCCAAAGCTTCTACTCTAGTGATACCGTCCTGAGCGTCATTGTAAAAGGTCTTAGGTTCGATGGTCTTAGGTTTTGATTTCTTCTTTGTAGAAAATTCATTGAAACAATTAGTGCAGAGCAAGCCGCTTATTTGAAGTTAAGATTTCCATTTTGTTTAGTTTGGAACGTATTTACTACTTCCTCTATTTTTTTAAGCTATTGTTTGGAATCCGTGTAATTAAACTTTGAAAATTTTGACCATTAATTTTTATTAGTTGATAAGAAATAATATAGTCATGTTGGTTCTTGTTAGATTTGTAACAATCTATATTTTTGAAATATTAACTTTTTATAATTTTTACACGAATAGAATTAGAGATATTTTTGTCGTTGACCGTGAAAAGTAAAAAAACTATCTTAAAAAAACAGAGGAATGAAATGTATTTTCTATCGCATTAATATCTGTAATATCTATCGTTTGAGAAGAAAACACCAAACAAATGTTGTATAAAAATATGAATTTGACAAAATCGTGAGATATGAGAATGATTGAAAAAGTAATGATAAGGAAGAAATCTGATATGAATTTTGTAGTGAAACATCCCTAACATTTTTGGATGAAGGGATATATGCGTTTTAGTTTAATATCAAGTCGAATTTGATTAAAGGTCAAATTTGATAAAGTTCAATATTTCACTTGATTTGAGTTCAAGTTTTTTCTCAAATAATTCGAGTTTAATATAATGTTTGCCTCAATTTAATCTACTGCAATGAGTCAAGCTTTTGAGTAGAACCTTTCAATAAGAGTCCGCTCTTGTCATTTATTTATGTGTGTTTGTTTTGAGGAGAATCATAGAATTTAATATTTTATTATGTTTGGAACTAAATTTATTTCTACGTAGGTGCGTTTGGATTGGGGTGAATTAGGGGAGGAGAATTCTTTAAAATTATCATAAGAGAAGAGAATTAGGGAGAATCAGGGAAAATATATTTTATTATTGTTTGGGTACCATAATCTTAAGCTAGGAGAATCTGTGGGATTAAAAAATTTAAATGTTAAATATTCTATTCTACATAATTACTCTTGGATTTGGGGGGAGAGATTTTGAGAAAATGAAGAGTAATGAGAGTGGATCTGAGGGAATAGATTCCTATGGTAGAAATTTATAAGGTATCTAAACAAAAAAAACAAAAAAATTAGATTCTCTCCCACTCTCCCTGATTCACCCAATCCGAACACATGAGGAGAGTTTGTTACCATTAATTCATCCCGTTATCCCTCGTCCTCCTCAAATTTTCTCCCCCAAATTTACGAAGATTGGAGGAGAATCACTTATTTAGTTATATCTTTCCTCAAATATTTTCTCTGGCTCCCTCCGATTCTCTTCCCCTCAAAGATAAATTCTTTTAAAAAAAATTCCCTCTAATTTTCCCCAATCTAAACATATCCAAAAATGTTTAATGATGAATAATATTTTAATTATATTATACAAAACGAAAAAAATGTGAAAGAGATTGCGCTTTTTTCTTGGAAAAGTCATACATGGATGTCTACTTACGATTTTTTAAAAAGAAAATAAAAAATGTAGGATCCTTAGATTTTCTTGTTTCCTTTCTCCATCCCTACCAGACTAACCCATCCAAGCTCAAAATATCTGTCACTTGTCACTTTCAGTTTTATAGCTGTCACTTCTTAGAGATTATTGTAGAGATTATTTTAAAAACGATTTTTTTAAAATGTGTCTTAAAAATATAAGTTAACAGACTAAGATGGAAATAAAATGTAAAAATTATAAAGATAGTAACATATATAGCATATGTTTTATCTAGAGATTATTATAGTATATGTAAATTTTGCTATATGGCATGTAAATTCTAACCATAATATATGATTTCTTTCATAATGATAAAAATTTAATTAATTTATACAACCTTCATTAATATATAGTAACACATAACTTTAACTAAAATTGAAATTATAATATTCATAACAAAATATGTAAACAACATCACATTTAAATTAATTATTGCACATAAAATATACTTAAATACAAGGGTTAATGGCACCAAAGATCACTGAAAGTATCTAATATTTTCAAGTCGATCACCCTCATTTTACATGGACCATGTTAGATCACTAAACTGCATTTTTTGGGAAAACTTGGTCACTGGACCGTTTTGAAAGATTTTGGGTGCATTTTATAAGTTTTTAGCGAGGGTAATTTGTCCGTTCATATTTATAGACATTTAATCATCGTGTTTTTTGTTTTTTTTTTAAAAAAAAAGTTTTAAAAAAAAAACAAAAACAAAAAATTTAAAAAAATGATTTTTTTTAAAAAGAAAAAAAGATTAAAAAAACGATGATTAAATATCTATAAATATGAACGGACAAAATTACCTCTCTAAAAACTTACAAAATGCACCCAAAATCTTTCAAAACGGCCCAATGACCAAGTTTCCCAAAAAAAAGTGCAGTTGAGTGATCTAACATGGTCCATTTAAAATGAGGGTGATCGACCTAAAAATATTAGATACTTTCAATGATCTTTGATGTCATTAACCCTAGATACAATACTCTTTCTTGTGATAGATAAGAGTTGTCCACAAACAAATGTTCATAGAGGTAGAAATATATTTCTCCCACTATATTTTTGCCAAAAGATACTAAAAATTGGATCAAACATATAGGAAGCACTTACACTATTACAAAACGGAGTGAATAAAAACTGATATGTACATAAGGAAGATTAAATAGTTCTCTAGAAAATACTAGTGCTTCCTAACAAATAGTCACTAAAAAGTTCCTGCCAAGCCCTCGACCCGGTATTGATGGGCAGTGTCTAACAAAAACCTGTAAAAAACATATCAATGAAGATACGAATCGAGGTTGGCTACATTATCATACCTAAAATCAAATCGAAAATTAAGGATTTCAAAAATCTGTCTAACAAATTGATACTACCTCCACTAAAAAAAGAGTAGTCTTTAAGAGTTTTCACACAAACTAAGAAGATATTAAAACATTCCCACAATAACCTCTATACCTTCAATTAACTACATAAACATCCGTGAGTCAATCACTAATACACCCTCATGTAATCACTTTTGATTTATGCAATTAAGGATATTAAGTAAAAAAATAATGTATTTTATTCTGATTTATGTTTCTGTTTTAACTTATATAAAAATTTACTTTTTTTAATAATTTTAAAATATTTAAACAATCATTCTTTTTGATTGAAGTTAGTAATTATCAGTCTTGTCTACATTATAATCGTTGCTGGCAAATGAGTTGGCTAAAGATCCAGTTTATTAAAAGTAGTTGGTGTCCCCTTTACTTCCTCTTGGCGGGCGCACAATAAGTATATTAGTGGTCAACTTTGTACATTTTAAAAAAATCTTTGAACAAAAAAAATACTATGCTTAATTTTAATTGTCACCTAATTCATATTTCCTCCATTTCTATAATATATTGTTTAACAATAATCCATTTTATTAAGAATATAAAATACTACTTTTTTTTTATCAATTTAATTGAAGTTACTAATAAAATAAATTTAAAATCATGTCTTCAAATGTAAAATCATGTTCAAATAATATATAAAGTGTTGAAGTTATCACTAATTACCTTTCGAAACTCACAAATTTGTGTTGAGATATTAATAAATTTGATAAAAATGTACTACTTTATAACGATAAAACATCAAATATGGTGAAAAAAGCAATGATAAAAAAACACAAAAAATTTATCTTAAATAATACGTTAAAACAATCGACAAAGCATTTTAAAAAAGTTAAGACATGACACATTCCTACACTGAATATGATGTCGCGGGATATGTCTCACCTGATCTATCGAACGAAGCACTCTAATAAATAAGTGTTTTAATCAAGCAAAATGTTGGTATATATATATCACAGAAACATGTGAGGTCTTCACAACACAAACCTCATTACCTCTGAGTTTGCTAGTTTACAGGAGATTCTCTTTCTCTTTGTATTTTTATTATCTTCACCTAATTTCAAGATTTGAAATAAATCAGCTCAACAATACTCAATCTGATTTATTAGCATCCTCACTATATTTGATAATTTGTTTTGATATTATTACGTATTTTTCTGCAATCTAAAATGGCATCAACACAACCCAAAAATGTTGGAATTCTCGCCATGGAAATCTACTTTCCTCCTACTTGTATCCAGCAGGTACTTCACAGAATCATACCCTTTTTGTAATTTTATCTTGTTATTGCAAGGACTCGAACCTGACCCTGTTTCGGTTTTTGTATATTTATATTCTTGATTTGAATTTGATGTTGGTTTGCATGGTTTTGTATGTATGTGCAGTAAGATGAGTTTTTTATTTATGAAGTTTTTATTTTTATGATTTTTTCATTTTTTTTGCTTTGCTTGGTGGGTTGTTAGTGTTCTTGATTTGAATTTGATGTTGGTGAGTGTATGTTTTCAGAAAGATTAGTTTTTGTATTGATAAATTTGTCATTTTTATGGTGATTTATCACTTTTTTCTTGGTGCGTTGGTTGATAGATTTGATTTTGATGATGGCAAATTTGCATTTTGGCCTTGATAATTACATGAAAGTTACTTTTTTGCATTTTGGCCATTTATGTCTAGTTGTAATTTGTATATCAAGGATATTACAAGATATGAGATTGATGTTTAGTAATATACTGGAGTATGTATGTATAATGAACTACAATCAGCGACGGATCTTGGATGATTATTGGGGGGGACCAAAAAAATTAAATCTATTCAACTAATTGCTATAGTTTGTTTGAAATGACTTATAATTTTAAGGTAAACTCGAAGATTTTCAAATTTAACTCGTTTCTTGTAAGTTGCGCTACTGACTATAATAACTGGTTTATGATAAGTAGATATGAATTAGGTTGGCTATTTGTTTACTGTTGTTCAGCGAAAACATATATTGGGGCGAGTTTGTGTTTTGATGTTTAATTGATGTATACTTATAGGAAGTATTAGAGGCTCATGATGGAGCAAGTAAGGGGAAATATACAATTGGCCTTGGACAGGATTGCATGGCTTTTTGCAGTGAGGTTGAAGATGTCATATCTATGAGGTATTAAACTGGTATATACGCTTTAATTTGGAAATGACTCGTAATGAATGCTTAGATGCTCAACGAACGAAATAACATCATTTGTGCCTAATTCATGCAGAATCCTGTGGTAGTTTATTTAGATATCGATTTTAAATAAGGTTGAAATGAAGAGTCGTAGAATATACGAGAAAGTGGATGTTGATCTTCACTGTAATCATGATAATACTGATCCTTGCACACTAGTTAATTTGCTCAGTTGAATAATTTGTACCCATTTTGTCTTAAATAGCACTTGATAATCTAGGTTTGCTTTTCATTTTTGTGCTAGTGCTTTGAATTCTTTTACTATGACGCATTCGTTTGTCGATACTAAGCTCTACTTTGACCTCACATTAACACTACTTATTCTTCAGTTTGACGGCTGTAACTTCGCTCCTTGAGAAATATGGTGTTGATCCAACAAACATTGGTAGACTTGAAGTGGGAAGTGAGACTGTTTTAGATAAGAGCAAATCCATCAAGACATTCTTGATGCAGATTTTTGAGGTATTGTTATTAGACTTCAATCTAGCTGCAACGTCCTCTGTCCCATAAATACAATTGCCATCAGCCATTAACCCACCTGCTTGGCCTTCTAAAACTTTCAGAAATCTGGAAACCTTGACATTGAAGGTGTTGATTCCACGAATGCATGTTATGGAGGAACTGCAGCACTTCTCAACTGTGTCAATTGGGTTGAGAGTAGTTCATGGGATGGACGCTATGGACTCGTTGTTTGCACAGACAGTGCGGTACGGTTGTGATACTCATACATTTTTACTTTCATGAAGTTTTCCATTCTTCACTCATTACGTGGATCACCCGTTGCTTTAAGTATTCCTGTATATCATGTCTGAGTATGGTGATGCCAATTCATATTGGTTCCAAGCCAGTAAAAGGGACTTCCTAGCAATATTCTTACTGAAGTTCCTTATAACAGGTATATGCCGATGGACCTGCGAGGCCAACGGGAGGTGCTGCAGCTGTAGCTATGCTCATAGGGCCTGATGCTCCTATCGCATTCGAAAGCAAATTGAGGGGAAGTCATATGGCACATGTATATGATTTCTATAAGCCTAATCTAGCGAGCGAGTACCCGGTAATTTTTCTGATGCCCTGAGCATTTTCAGACTCAATTTTGTGTTTGCAGACTTGCAGCCTTCAGCTGTTCTTATTTTTTCAGAAACTAATAATATTGTATTACGTTCAGGTTGTTGATGGAAAGCTCTCACAAACCTGTTATTTGATGGCTCTAGATTCGTGCTACAAGACATTGTGTAGCAAGTAAGATATTCTCATGACTTGCATTTTCAGGAACAATTTTCCTGTTTTCTTGAGTACTAATTTATGACGTATTGCAGATATGAAAAATTAGAAGGCAAGCAGTTTTCAATTTCCGATGCTGATTATTTTGTATTTCACTCTCCTTACAACAAGGTAATTTCGTCAATCACTGTTGGAAAAACTCAAATTCAAATAATCATATTGCTAAAAGCAACTCAGTTAACATTAAAATTCTTTGAATCTTGCAGCTTGTGCAGAAGAGCTTTGCTCGATTGCTATTCAATGACTTCGTGAGCAATGCCAGCTCCATTGACGAGGCTGCCAAAGAAAAGTTCGCACCTTTTGCATCTTTGACTGGTGATGAAAGTTATGCAAGCCGTGATCTTGAAAAGGTACAAATTTGTTCGACAGTTTCTTTTTTCTCCGAAGTCCCTATGCTCTAATATGAACTTCGCTGAGATTCTACATTTTGAATTCTAACAAAACAAATTGATCAATAGCAATTTTCCAATTGCTAACATCGTCCTGAAGATGAATAAATTACCAACTCAATCGACTGATTGCCTCAATGTTGTTATTGCATTTGCAGGTAGCACAGCAAGTTGCAAAGCCATTTTATGACACAAAGGTGCAACCAGCTACCCTGATCCCGAAGCAAGTTGGTAACATGTATACGGCATCACTTTATGCAGCTTTTGCATCACTCCTCCACAACAAAAATAGCTCACTGGTAAATATCTAAATTGCTTAGCTAGGTCTTATCCGGACTCTTGCTGCACTATTGGGCATATCTTTTAAGTACCTTACACAATTACAGGATGGAAAACGAGTGATGATGTTTTCATATGGTAGTGGTTCTACAGCCACGATGTTTTCTCTCCGTCTTCGTGAGGGTCAACAGCCTTTCAGCTTGTCAAACATAGCTACTGTCATGAATGTTGCAGAGAAGTTGAAGTCAAGGCATGAGGTATGCTTTATCTATAATGGATTAGTCTGTTGACATTTCAACACTTTCTCAATCACAAAACCACTAATTATTGTATAATACATTGCAGTTGCCTCCAGAGAAATTCGTCGATCTTATGCAGCTGATGGAGCACAGATATGGAGGTAAAGACTTCGTAACAAGCAAAGACTGCAGCCTCCTAGCTCCAGGCACATACTATCTCACTGAAGTAGACTCCAAGTACCGTCGGTTTTACTCCAAGAAGGAATCCGAGAATGGAAAATTAGTCAACGGTCACTGAAGCTCATCGGAGCATGCTATGATGCGTGAAGAAATTACCTTGTTGTAGGATAATGTATCTTCTATTCCAGTAAATTACTGATCAGATTATTATTTCGACGAAGAACCTTTCCATTTTTCTCTTGTATTGTTGATTATAAGGAAGATCAAAAGTGTTGTAGTTATGATGCGATGAACTTGTGATGTTGCTCAACTTTAATTCCTTGCTAAATCTAGTGCTTCAAATTCGTTGTTCGATTTGTAATTCGTTGTTTAAGAGCTTGATATTAAGAGTTAATCGAATAACCTATTTTTTCATGCCTTTCTTCTTCGCTTCAATATAGAATACATGTCATTCACATAATAGGAGGAGGAAGAATCACCTTTTAGAGCTGTATATATCCGTGTAAATGCTCTTTAAACTCTCCAAAGAGTAACTAAGCAGCTGAGAAATAGAGTAATATTTAGATGCTAACTATGTAGTAGTGAGCATATGCTCACACAGGGACAAATCAGTCAAACCTCATAAAAATTCTTTCACCCATTATTTTATTTTGCATTTTATATCAAATTAATCTCACGTTAATTGCATATTACACCCACTATTTTAGTTTCATCTTACACCAAATCATTCTCACATTAGTTGCAACTTGTCCCACTATTTTAGTTTCCTTTTTTATACCAAATTACTATCAAAATATTTTCATAATTACTATTTTATACCATGCTATGCCAGTTCACTGGTATAAAATTGCAATTTCTCTCACTATAACAATTCTCTGGTATAAAAATGTAATGATTTTATACCATGCTATGCCAGTTCACTGGTATAATATTGTACTTATTTTATATCATGTTATAACAGTAGACTGATATACAATTGTTATGATTTTATACCATGTTATAACAGTAAACTGGTATAAATTGTAATGGTTTTATACTAGAGTGTAATAGCTCACTGGAATAAAATTTAAATAATTTTATACCAAGTTGTAACAGTACTCTGGTATAAAATTATAATGATTTTATACCATGTTATGCCAATTCACTTGTATAAAATTGTACTTATTTTATACCATGTTATAACGGTAGACTGGTATAAAATTATAATGTTTTATACCAGGCTATAACAACTCACTGGTATAAAATTGAAACGATAGACTAGTATACAATTATAATGATTTTATACCATACTATAACTGCAAACAGGTATAAATTTTTTAGAAGTTTATACTAGGTTGTAACAGCTCTTTGGTGTAATATTATAAGAAATATATATCCCATAAAAAGGCATCATAAGGGATAAACTGCAATCACACCAAAATAAAAATTATAAGACACAATCTCATAAATTCGTACTACCTAGTGTTCTAATCTAAATATTATGTGAAAACAAAAGTAAATGTAAACATAACGAAACAAAAAATATTATTATCACTGCTAAATGAACCATTAAAAGATGTTCATTTATTATCGATGCTAAAAAAATATGATCAGTGCTAAACAAAAAAAAATATTAGTCACAAAATGTTGAAAATTTAAGGGGATTCTGGGTTGATAGAATAAGCAAAACAAAGAAAACGTGAAATCATGAAATTTGCAAAAAGGAAAAATTAAAAAATAACACGTATAAAAGCAAAAAAACCAAGAAACCGTTAATGCAATTTGAAAATAATTGTACCCACAATTTATGGGTGTGAGAAATTGGAAAAAAGAAAGAAAAGGCTTCCCATCTTACCCTTGTGCATTCTCAGCCATAAGACCAAAACTACCAAATAAATAAAGATCTAATGGTCCACAATTCTAGTTAGCATATGCTAACCCATATTAAGTTAGGATGTAAAAAGCGCACTGAATAAAAAAATTCAAATGGCTAGACGAAAAAAGCCTAGATTTTAATTTGCACTCTAGTCTCTAGCATAGAAACGTTTGGATCGACCCTACTCCAGCCATTACTGGAAACTGTTTTAGAACCCATTTATTGAAGTATCCGAGTTAGTGGCGCCTTCAGTCGGACAGTCACATGTATAAAAAAATGAATATAGAAATTAGCATTCATGTTTATAATTCGATACATTTAAGTAGTTTAAACTGCCATTACAAAATTTATACACCGTTCATCCCATTTTCTAATTTCCCTTTGAGTTTTCACGGTCATCGTGATACGATTTAAATATATGTTGAAACGAATCTAATAATTCTCACATGAGTATTTTTTTTTTCGACTAACGAAAATTCTCGATCAAAACTTCAAAGTTTGACTCCGAAATTAGAAAGTGAAATTAGAAAATGGGATAGAGGAAGTATCAATTTTCAAACATTCAATCGAAAATATCTAAACAAACTTCGGATTCGAATATAGGCATATAGGACTCTGTATATACTTTAATTTCCTTAATAAAGAATTATATACTATTTTAAA
Source organism: Echium plantagineum (assembly GCA_003412495.2). NCBI lineage: Eukaryota > Viridiplantae > Streptophyta > Magnoliopsida > Boraginales > Boraginaceae > Echium > Echium plantagineum. The sequence continues at coordinate 33,883,254 of CM016561.1, read as the reverse complement.
TGAAAATGATATCCTCATTAGTTGGGCGGTGATAGCTCCCACGAGATACATCAGTACACGAAAATTAAAATCGGTTCGAATCAAACTGAAAATAAAATTTGCATATAATTGGAGATTGAGAAACATAAATTTCTTTTATAAAGCCTCATGTTTTCCTTAATTCTAAGATAATCTTTTTTAATATAATTATTTAGTATCTATAAATATTTTATACCATAACTATCAATGTACTAATATTATTAAATATATTTAACTTTATTTTTTGAAAATAATTTTGCAACATTCTCATGTAATTTTACACAATAATTTACGTATAACATGAAATAAATAATATTATATAAAAATATTATATTGATTAATTAATCCCAACTTATAAATTATATATATGATGAAGGATAAACTTGTCATTTTCTCCCTAGCCTCTCTACTAGATTCTAAGGCTGATCTGTTATACACACCAGAATAGTGAATTACTATTCACTGAATGACTATTTTGCCCCCACTTATTTGGGAGTGTGGTAATTGAGAGACTGAAATGGGAGGGATATAATAGTAATTTCAATCCTAAAAATTATTATTTGGGAATAGTAAATCACTATTCTAGATTTCTAGTGTGTATAGTGTTGCCCATTGTAAGGGCAAAATAGGCAAAAGAGACTTAAAAAAAGGCCATATATAAGGAGCAAATAACCTCTTCACCCCAGTAGAAGATAAACCGTCGAGAAGAAGTTGAAGGAACCTTAGCGAGGGAATGAGGTTTTTTTTATACTTTTTGTTTCTGCTTTCACGAAATTTTATGTCTTACTTCTTGTGGTTTATTTAAATAAATTTATATGTTTACTATGAATTAATTAAATTTATATGTTTACTATGAATTAATGAAATTTATATATGTTTACTTCTTGTGGTTTAATCGTATTGAATCAGAACACGAATTAATAACAATGGCAATAATTAAATGGCCTCTCTTACTGATGTAGGAGGTCGACTATGATGTACTCCCTTCATCCCTAAATGATTGTCACATTTTGACTTTTGGTGGTTAACAAAACACTATTTAAAACGTAAATAACTATTATTCTAATGCGAACAAATTATAAAAAGATGATATTTCAAAAATATATAGAGACGAATCTAACAAGGTCCTACAAGACTATATTATTTCTTATCGTTTAATGAGAATTCATGACCAAATTTTGTTATGTTTGACCAATAAAAGTGAAAATGTGACAATCTTTTGGGGACGAATGTAGTATATAATATGTGTGATACAAGAGGTTACATTGTACAAGTATTCTATAACAATTATCAACATCAACTAATCCTAAATTGTAGTATAGTAATTGATGAGGGCCTTCTTTTATCAAGGAGAAGACCCCCATTTCGGGTAAAGGGCTTCAAAGCCCAAGGTCAGCCCAAAAAGGTGTAGGCCACATTTTGGTGAAAGAAAGACTTGCTCAATCCTCACCTTCCACTTGTCATCATCTCAAGGCTTCAAGACAAAGGCTCTTGCCTATAAATACTCACTCATTCTCACTTGAATGAGGGTTGAAAAACACAAGGTTGGAAAATATCAGGTTACAACATATTAGGTTGGTAAGAATTCTCTCTCAAGGTAGAAATTCTTACTCGACCACCTTAGCAAATATTCCGATATTTCATATACTCCAAACACCCTTTTAGAATCTCTCCTTTTACTCCATTCTCTTCTAGTCACTCCTTTGATCTCTTACTAACTTGATCGTCGGAGTGGCCGCGGCCTAGCCAGTCGTGGCCTTAGGTACCCGGAGCTGGAGCTGGAGCATTCAGGAGGAGATTCTTCAAGCGGACATCCACCACCCGAAGCCATGGGACACAGGAGCACCTCCCAGGAGGTATCTAGGAGCACTTCCATCTTCATAGAGGTTCCTAGGAGGCCTAGGACGGGATCTCACCTCTACCCCGGACATCCAGGAGCCACCCCAACTCCTGCAATGGCCCAGGGACAGGAGGCTGACCTCCCTAGACCCTCCATTCCATCTAGGGTGGAAAAGAGACAGGAGTCCCCCATCAAACACAGGCCAGGCAAGGAGCCTATGGAGGACCCCTTTGAGGTGGAGAGCATTCCCAGGAAAAAGCTACCACATCAATTGGCGCCGTCCGAACGGATCGAACCTGCTCAGGGTAGACGTTCACATTCTAGGGCTGGGGGCAATCACTCCCACCACCATTGGAGACATCGTCATCGCTCCCGGACTCCCATCACAAGACGGAGAAAGGAGCATACACCCTCCGAGGAGTCCTACTCTCAGAATTCACACCCCTCCAGGCGTAGGGGCAAACACTCCCGGTCTCCCAGGAGGGAAGACAGGAGTCCAGCCAAGAGGAGACGGAGTACCGACCCCAAGTCTCCCATTAAGGAGGCTCGGAGATCCGGCAAACCAAACTACTACCCGGACTCCTCTAGCAACGAGAGTAGGAGCCCTACACCGAAAAGGAAGACCCACCGGGGGCACAAGAAGCCACACCACAAACGGAGGCGCACTAAGGCCCCGGTGGATGATAAAGACCTCCCTCGGGGGCAGGACCATGTCGGGGGCAGAGAGGATGAGGCCACCCTTAGAGACCTTATCCGGGAGGCCATGAAGGACATGGTCCCTACCCGAGGTCCGGAGAAGCATAGTTCATTGCAACCCTACTCAAGGAGATTGAGAGAGGCAGAGATGCCAAGAGGGTTTAGGATGCCCAAATTCGATAATTTTGATGGAGTCGGAGACCCGACGAATCATCTTAAGGCATTCGACTCCCAGCTATCCTTCTGGGCAAGCCAGGATGAGATATATGCTAGGGCATTCCCCAGCAGTCTCTCGGGTCCAGCTTTGAAGTGGTTCCATAATCTGCCACAGGACTCCGTGGACTGTTGGCAAGACATAGCAAACAAGTTCCTGGAGAAGTTTGGAGCTTCCATAGTGGCTGATGAAGATGAGACAGCCCTCATGCAAGTCCAACAAAGGCCAGGGGAGACATTGAGGAGTTATGCTGGGAGATTTGAGAAGGTAGCCACAAACGTGTCGGCTACGGATGAGAAAACTTTTGAGAAAGTGGCTTTGATTGCGTTCTTCCATGGATTAAGACATGGACCATTGAAGGATAAGTTGGTGCTGGAGCCGGTTACAACCAGGTATCAACTCGCCAAGCTGGTCATCCAGTACATAAAGCTGGAGGAGGTGAAAATGTTGGATGAGGAGATCAAGGGTTCCAACCGGACCCCCAGGAGGGAACCGTCCAGCCCAACGAAGAAACTGAGGGTGTGGGATAGACTGCAGAAGCCAAAGGATAGGCTTAGTCTGAAGGCCCCGAAACCCCGGTCACCCAGGAGGGACAAAGGACGAGTCAAGGACACCCGGGACTACAAGCCGGAGTCCTATACCCCTTTGAAGACAACTGTTGGGAGGATCTATGCCCAAATAGGACACAAGCAGATGCTGCCTCCGCCCCAGAAGATCAAGCTCCCTCCTCAAAAGAGGGATATGAAAAAATATTGTGGGTATCACCGGGACCACGGACATGATACTGATGAGTGCCGGATACTGAAGGGGGAGATAGAAAAGCTAATCAAGAGGGGGCAGTTGAAAGAGTTTGTGAAGGGAGGAAGACCTAACAGCCCAGACGTGGGGACCTCCGGGACCAAAGAAATCGATTTATGCCAAGGGAACATCCGGGATAATCCTACCCCCCAGATCACTGGAAGGATAGAGACAATATCCGGAGGACTGGCCGGAGGAGGGGATTCCTCGAATGCCCGGAAGATGTACTCCCGCAGACCAGTGTTCCAGTTGCGGAGTCCTATGAGCACGATCAACCAGGAGACCATCGGGTTCTCGGATGAGGACCTCCACGGGATTGAGGTACCCCATGACGACCCCTTGGTTATAAGTCCTATAATCTCCAACTACGTGGTGTCCCGGATGTTAGTGGACACCGGTAGCTCTTCGGACATCCTGTACCTGAAGGCTTATGATCAGCTGGGACTCCCACGGAATCTTCTGAGGCCACTCAACACCCCTTTGACGGGCTTCACAGGACACTCAGTTTACCCGGTGGGTATAGCCTCCCTGGATGTGACGTTAGGAGAGGCACCCCGGATGATAACCACGAGAGTGACCTTCACTGTGGTGGATATCCAGGACGCAGCATACAACGGACTCATCGGACGTCCCTTTCTAAATGCCATACGAGCCATAGTCTCTCCCATCCACCTGAAGATGAAGTTCCACACGGCTGGAGGAGTAGGGGAGATGAGGGGAGACCAAAAGAAGGCTCGGGTCTGTTATCAATGTTCTGTGCCCAAGGGGATGTCCCTGAACGAGTCGGCCAAGAGGAAAAGGGACACGGATGTCCACATGTTAAGAGTTAATACCTCCGAGGAGGATAACAGTCCAAAGGAGAGGGAGAGCTTGAAGAGGGGAGTCCCACACGAGGAGATGGAGACTGTCCCCTTCCAAGAATCCCGTCCGGAAAGGACTTTCAGGATTGGTACCCAATTACCCAAGAACCATCGAGATCAGTTAAAACAATTGTTAAGAAGTTTTGAGGAAGTGTTTGCCTGGGATCCCCAGGATATGCCTGGGATCGACCCAGAGGTGGCGTTGCACCGATTGTACGTGGACCCCGAGTGTAGACCCATCAAACAAAAGAAAAGGAATTTCTCCGATGAGAAAAACTTAGCCATCCGGGAGGAGGTTGAGGAGCTCCTAGGGGCCGGAGCCATCCGGGAGCTGCAATTCCCCGAGTGGATTGCCAATGTGGTTATGGTGAAGAAGTCCAATGGAAAGTGGAGGATGTGTACGGACTTCACCAACCTCAACAAAGCCTGTCCCAAGGACTATTATCCATTGCCATGCTTAGGGAGGCTCGTTGATGGAAGTGCCGGACATGAGGTCTTCGACTTCCTGGACGCCTCCAGGGGCTACCACCAGATCCAGTTGGACAAAGAGGATCAAGAGAAAACCGCCTTCATCACGGAGTATGGCCTTTATTGTTGGAGAGTCATGCCGTTCGGGTTGAAAAATGCCGGGGCCACGTACCAACGGATGGTAAATCTCATATTCTCCGATCAAATCGGGAGAAATATGGAGATATACGTGGATGATATGCTCATCAAGAGCAGGAGAATGGAGGATCACCTGGGCAACCTGAGGGAGACCCTGGTCCGACTCAAAGACAGCAAGCTCAGGATCAATCCAGAGAAATGCTCCTTCGGAGTCACGGCCGGGAAGTTCTTAGGATTCATGATCAGTGCCCGGGGGATTGAGCCCAATCCAGATAAAATCGAGGCAATTCTCCAGATGACGTCACCACGAACTTATAAGGATGTGCAAAAACTCACTGGATGCATGGCTGCCCTGGGGAGATTCATATCACGTTCCGGAGATAGAAACCTCCCGTTCTTCAGAAAGATCCGGGAGGCCTCCAAGAGGGATCCAAAGATAGATTTCAAGTGGGACAGTGAATGTGAGACAGCCTTTGTGGAGCTGAAAGCCTACTTGGGCTCCCCCAAGTTAATGACCCGACCAGAGAAAGGGGACATCCTGCAGCTATACCTCTCGGTGTCCGGGGAGGCAGTCAGTAGTGTCCTGGTCCGGGAAGAAGGGTCTGTCCAGAAGCCAATCTACTACGTGAGTCACGTCCTGAGCGGAGCTGAACCTGCATACCCCTTAGTGGACAAATTCGCCTTAGCCTTGGTGGTCTCAGCCCGGAAGCTCAAAGCCTACTTTGAAGCTCACCCCATAAGGGTTATGACAGACCAGCCTCTAAAGAAGGTCTTCACCAATCCCTCCCAAGCTGGACGTTTGGTTACATGGGCCATAGAACTCAGCGAGTTCGACATAAGCTATGAACCCAGAGGAGGAGTGAAGGCCCAAGCCTTGGCAGACTTCATCACAGAGTGCACAGCCAGACCGGACTCCGGGGTCCCAACACCCCAGGATGTCCTAGCCAGGACTCCAGAGTGGTCCTTGAACGTGGATGGAGCCAGCAACCCAAAAGGAGCAGGAGCAGGGATACTTATAGAAGGTCCTGGAGGGTCCATTTTCCAATATGCCCTCCGGTTCTCCTTCTCAGCCACCAACAACGAGGCAGAATATGAAGCCATGGTGGTCGGGTTGTCCCTAGCCAAAGCCCTGGGGATCAAGGTCTTGGCGGTTAAAGGTGATTCCAAACTTGTCATATAACAGATCAGGGGAGATTGCGTGGTTAGAAATGAAACTCTGAAGAAGTATCATGACAAGGCCCTGGGTCTCAAGGGGCAATTTGAGTATGTCTCCTTTGAGCACATCCCACGGGCCCAAAATGAGCATGCCGACCATCTGTCCAGATTAGCCACCACCTTGTATGAGGAGATCCCACCGGAGGTCCACATCGAACACAGAGAGCATAGGGCTTATGAGGAGGTCTGCGTCCTCGGAGTCCTGGATGAAGAAGAGGACTGGAGGACTCCCATAGCCAAATTCCTGATGAATGGTGAGACCCCGGGGGACCCCAGTGAAGCAAGGAAGATCAAGAACCGGAGTTACAAGTTCCAGATGGTGGACGGAGAGCTATACAAGAGATCACATCTTGGCATGTTAATGTACTGTGTTCCTCAGGGAAAAACACAACAAACATTACATGAGGTCCACCAAGGAGACTGCGGCCACCACATAGGAGGCCGGGCATTAGCTCTTAAAATCACTAGAGTCGGGTACTTCTGGCCCACACTCTCAGATGATTCAGAGAAGCATGTCCGGAGCTGTGACTCTTGCCAAAGAATGCAGCCAGTACCCCGGACTCCAGCAGCTGAGATGACCCCGGTGGTCTGCCCTATCCCATTTGCAATGTGGGGGATAGACCTAGTGGGGCAGTTTGTAAAGCCATCAGTTCGGTACAAAGATGCTGTAGTGGCCGTGGACTACTTCACCAAATGGGTGGAAGCTATGCCCCTCCGGAACACAAAGGCTAAGGACATTGAGGAATTCTTATGGAAGAACATCATTACCCGCTTTGGGATACCCAGGATCCTAGTCTCAGACAACGGACCCCAGTTCGACTCAGAGCTACTCAGAGGGATGTGCGAAAGGTTGGGGATAGAACATAGATTCTCTCCTGTGTGCTACCCACAAGCTAATGGCCAGGTGGAGGTTATGAACCGGACTATCTTCACTGGTATCAAGAAAAACCTCCTGGAGTCCGGGGCGAGGTGGTATGATGAACTCCCCCGGGTACTCTGGTCCTACCGTACAACACCTTCGACCTCCACTGGAGAGACCCCCTTTAGCTTGGTGTATGGAGTTGAGTGTGTCCTACCCGTAGAAGTTTGTCTTCCCAACATCCGACAATCTCACTTCGTTGAGGGTCAAAACGACACGCGAATGAGAGAGATGATGGACTTCACCGATGAGCTACGAGACAAAGCCTTGTACAAAATGCAGAAACATAAGCAAGACATGGCTAGATTCTATAATCGGAGAGTCCGGGGAAGGCAACTATCCGTGGGAGACTTGGTCCTGAGGCTTTTTGAGGCTAGCAAGCCCAAACAAAAAGAGAAACTCAGCCCCAAATGGGAAGGACCCTATCGGGTAAGGAAGATCCTGGGCCCAGCTACTTACCTCCTGGAGGAATTATCGGGCAAACCCATCGAGCATACTTGGCATGCCATTTATCTCAAGAAGTACTACCCTTGAAAACAGTCCAAACATCCTTTTGCTGAGAGGATACCCACCATTTTGTAATCCATTTTGGAATTTCATCCACAAATTATCAATGGAATTGGATTTCGGAGAAAAAAGTACTTCAACAATCAAAATCAGGGTCAAGGAACGGGGTTCAGTCACCAAACTAGCTCCGGACATCCACTTGAATCCGAAGGGGCAAGGAAGGTTAGTTCCTCAACTACTTCTTAAAAGTGTGTTACCTCTTGTGATACGCAATGGGCAGGAGTCCGGTGACAAACGCACTCCTGACACCCATTGTACGCGCTAGGGGCACGGGAATAGTCCTTAAACTATTCTCAACACATACCCCCTTCATTACAGCAATGGGCCGGAGTCCAGTATCAGACTCACTCCGGACACCCACTTGCTCCCAGGGGCTGGGGGAGGCTGATTCTTCAATCAACTCCCTAACAAGTGTTACCTCTTGTGATACGCAATGGGCAGGAGTCCGGTGACAAACGCACTCTTGACACCCATTGTACGCGCTAGGGGCACGGGAATAGTCCTTAAACTATTCTCAACACATACCCCCTTCATTACAGCAATGGGCCGGAGTCCAGTATCAGACTCACTCCGGACACCCACTTGCTCCCAGGGGCTGGGGGAGGCTGATTCTTCAATCAACTCCCTGACAAGTGTTACCTCTTGTGATACGCAATGGGCAGGAGTCCGGTGACAAACGCACTCCTGACACCCATTGTACGCGCTAGGGGCACGGGAATAGTCCTTAAACTATTCTCAACACATACCCCCTTCATTACAGCAATGGGCCGGAGTCCAGTATCAGACTCACTCCGGACACCCACTTGCTCCCAGGGGCTGGGGGAGGCTGATTCTTCAATCAACTCCCTAACAAGTGTTACCTCTTGTGATACGCAATGGGCAGGAGTCCGGTGACAAACGCACTCCTGACACCCATTGTACGCGCTAGGGGCACGGGAATAGTCCTTAAACTATTCTCAACACATACCCCCTTCATTACAGCAATGGGCCGGAGTCCAGTATCAGACTCACTCCGGACACCCACTTGCTCCCAGGGGCTGGGGGAGGCTGATTCTTCAATCAACTCCCTAACAAGTGTTACCTCTTGTGATACGCAATGGGCAGGAGTCCGGTGACAAACGCACTCCTGACACCCATTGTACGCGCTAGGGGCACGGGAATAGTCCTTAAACTATTCTCAACACATACCCCCTTCATTACAGCAATGGGCCGGAGTCCAGTATCAAACTCACTCCGGACACCCACTTGCTCCCAGGGGCCGGGGAGGCTAGTTCCACAACTAACTCCCCAACAAGTGTTACCTCTTGTGATACGCAATGGGCAGGAGTCCGGTGACAAACGCACTCCTGACACCCATTGTACGCGCTAGGGGCACGGGAATAGTCCTTAAACTATTCTCAACACATACCCCTCCACAGGAGATAGGGAGTCCAGACCATCAGACTACTCCCTCATCCTGTCCAAAGCCTCCTGAAGCCCAGATGGAGCCGGAGCCCAGTTGACAAGCTCACTCCGGTCACTCCTAGCTTTCCAGGAGCCAGGGGGAGTCCAGCTCTTCAGTTACTCCCCCCCAGAGGGTGTCAATCCTTACAGAGCACCTATGTGTACAAAGGAGACAAGTTTACAAAGGCACCCCAACAATGCAAAACTTTGTTAGGATACATGTGTGGAGTTAGTTCTTTGACTACCTCTGAGCACCCAGATGCACCTACAAGGGTCAAGGGGCATAGACTCAGGTCTCCCCAGGCATGTGACTCTCCTTAGGCCACAATGGGAGCGGAGTTCAAGTCCTCTTCACTCCGGTAAACCCTAGCCCAAGATAGGGGTGGAGGGAGTCTAGCTTCTAAGCTACTCCTGGTGCATGCCAACCTTTGTAGAACATCATGGGCCGGAGCCTAGTTCTTTAACTAACCCAGGCACATGTATTCGCATGCAAAGGACAGCATCATTGCTCTTACAAGAATCCCAGACTAGAACATGTGTTCAAGATTGAGGATAGAAGGGCAAAAATGTTTATGAGAAGCACCTGTTACTCAAGTACCACTCATAAAAGGGGCAAGTATTGGGAACAACAACAAAGGTGTTCATTCATATGGAACCGGAGGTTCAGTAAAGGGAAGAGAGTTAAAGAGTAAAGAGGATAAAAGGAAAGGAGGAAAAAAGGGGATATGTGAAAAATAAAAACAGCACATATTGGCAGTCAAAACAGTGCATCAACATTAAAGTGTCAACAAAACAACCTAAATGGTTCATGCACTACCCACATGACCAAACAGAATCCACAAAACAAACAAGTCCAACAATTCATAAGTTACAAATTTGACAGTCATGATAAAAGGGTTTTCAGGGGGGGATCTATGCTATCTCCTGGATGTCAGCCTCCTCAGCCTCCTCGACAGCCTCCTTTCCATTTCCTCCACTTTGACCTCCCTCGTTCATCTGGCCTCCAGACCCACCAGAAGAGTCCCCGGACTCCTCACCCGAGCTAGAGCCATCCTCAGAGGAGCTATCTGGTCCAAAGGGAATCAAATACTCCTCACCCAGGACATCCTGGACATAATGGGAGAAATGATCCTCAATGGTGGGAATGTCCTTCTTGAGTCCTCTGCAGAAGTTCAGGAGGATGGATACTGAGTTATTGGTGAGACGGGTGGTATACTCCGAAGACTCAAGGAAGTCTTCAATGGCAGCATCTTTGAGGGAGCCTTCGGACTCCTCCAGTTGGCTCATCTTGTCCTGACACTCCTTCAGTTCAGCCTGGAGCCTCTCACTGCGGGTAACCTCCAGCACCATGGCCGTCCTCAGCTCAGCTACCTCCCTGCCACGGGTGGCCTCCAGATCACCATAGCATCCTTATGCTTCTGCTGGATCTCCTCTTTCTCCTTCCCCAACTCCTGGATAGCAGCTTGGGCCCTTTGAAGCTCCAAGGAGGTGTCTCTGTGGGCAGCAGTAGCAACAGCCAACTGATCAAGGAGTTTCCTTATCTCCCTAGTAGCTGCTTCCCTCTCTTCACTCCGGGAGAGATGAAGAGCATGGGAGTAAGCAGCAGCCTGAAAGCAAAGGAATAAGGACTCAACACATGAATCAATGAAAGTCCAAAAATACAAGGATAGGCTAAAAGCATTACCTTTAAGTGCAGATCAGCTATGGCTTGACGCAACTCCTCTGGGTTCATCCCCAAGGCAGCCTCCACATCAGCATGGGGGAGGATATCCTTCAGCACAGGAGGAGCAGAAGACCCCTCCGGAGCCCTCTCTTCGACACGAGGAGGGGGAGCCACTTCCCTTCTTACATCAGCCCTGGGGGGAAGGTAGGCAGGAGGAGGGGGAAAACCCAAGGAGGAGGATAGCCCCGGAGAGACAACTCGGGGAGATCTAGGGGGAAGTACAGGGGGGCTATTTAGTACAGGAGGAGTTACCAGAGTCGGGGAGCCAGCAGGAAAGCAGGAAGAAGCTTCATTGTCCTGAGGAACTTGGACAGGAGTCTTCTCCCTCACAGGAGTTTGTCCTCCAACATCAGTGGACACAGGGGAGTCCACCAAGATAGTCCTCTTCTTCTTCTTCCTGGACCTCTTCCTGTCCTCAGAAATCACCACTCCCTTGCTGCTTTTGGCCTCCTCACTGGCCTTCCTCTTAGACACCTTCTGCATGACAGCCTGCCCGGACACCACACCCTGGAAGGTTGTCCTATAAATTTTGGTGGCCACAGGGATCTTGGCATCCAACAGAGCCTCTGAAATCAAGAAGGAATATGATCAGAACAGCCACAAAGTTATACAAAAGAAATAACAATAAGGCAGGAGGTACTTACTCCATTCCATTTTGGCATGCCTCACTCTTCGAGCACAAAGCCCAGCTTTGGCCATGACCTCCGGATCACACCAGACATCCGCAGGGTAGGGTTTGGTAAAGCAGGCCTTCAGGGCGTCCTTAGCAGCGAGGACCTCCGCAGACTTGCTGGGTTCCAGAGTGGTAGGGGAGAAGGACCAGACCAAAGGGACTCCTTCACCAAAGTCTCCCTTTACCATCAACCAGTGCCTATACCACCTATATCCTTCAATTTTACCAGCCTCCTTGGTAAAAAGGAAGTTGGTGCCCCTAACCCTAAAGGTGGAAGTCACCCCCTCATGTTGAACTCTGTATATGCTGGAGAAAAGGGGAAGGGTAGGGGTCACGCCTGCTACTTGGCAGGCGATCTGGAAGACAGTTAGGATGAGCCAGGAGAAGGGATGGATCTGTCCTGGAGCCCTATCAACGGCTATCAACACCTGCTTTGTAAAATCAGAGAGGGGGAAGCGGAGTCCATAGTTCAGGGACTCCCAGAATACACTGGTATAGCCTCTGTAGGCCTCAGGGACCTCCCCCACACTAGGAACAAGGGCCATATCAGGACCCTCTCCTTGGACCCCAGACCGTATAGAGAAATCAGCAGGGATGTCATAGTACCTCCTCAAAGAATTCAAGTGGTTATGGACAATGAGGGGATTTCTAGTCCTAGGCAGATAATCAGACAGTTCTTTCAGATCCGCATCAGTACGGACATAGGGACGAGGACCCCCAGGCCGGTCCACAACCTCCTCTGCCCTAGGGGCACGAGGAGCAGCCACTCCTCTGCCCTAGGGGCACGAGGAGCAGCCACAGAAATGGGTTCAACAGACATTACCTCTGAAGTTGAACCGACAGGAACGTCTTGGCTCCTTGTTCTCACCCTCCTCCTAACAGTCGGAGGCAGTTCTGGAGAAGCATCCTCTGACCCCACCTCGATAGGCGCGTCAGTGGCAGGAATTGCAGGGGTGGCCTGAAAAGGAAGAACAGGGACGTTAGGAAAAATGACCACTCTGTTTTTTGTCTTGTAAATCTCCGGCCAAGTTTCACGAGAAAAGAAAATGCCCGGAGAAAGCAAGAGGGTTCCACCAATAGCAACTACCCTACGGGCTAAACGTACCTCTTGAAGCACGTTGACCATTGCTGTGCGACCCACATATTCATGGGGCATGTTGGGATTGACAGTCGGGTTCTCAAGGTCAGACATGGTGAGAAATCCTTGGCTTATCAACGAAGAGAAATCTGGAGAAGAGAGTATTGCTTGAGAAGTTGGAAAGTTTTGATTTTGAAAAGAAAAAGTGAAGACGAAAATGGCGGTTTTTACCTTTTATTGTGTAATAGGGAAAACCGCTTGGGTTCTCTTCCCACGTGTCAGCGCCCAGATGGATTTGAAGATCACTTAATGCTTCCACTTCCCAAATCATTTTGAATGGACAAGCAAAAACATTAAAGGGGCAATTGATGAGGGCCTTCTTTTATCAAGGAGAAGACCCCCATTTCGGGTAAAGGGCTTCAAAGCCCAAGGTCAGCCCAAAAAGGTGTAGGCCACATTTTGGTGAAAGAAAGACTTGCTCAATCCTCACCTTCCACTTGTCATCATCTCAAGGCTTCAAGACAAAGGCTCTTGCCTATAAATACTCACTCATTCTCACTTGAATGAGGGTTGAAAAACACAAGGTTGGAAAATATCAGGTTACAACATATTAGGTTGGTAAGAATTCTCTCTCAAGGTAGAAATTCTTACTCGACCACCTTAGCAAATATTCCGATATTTCATATACTCCAAACACCCTTTTAGAATCTCTCCTTTTACTCCATTCTCTTCTAGTCACTCCTTTGATCTCTTACTAACTTGATCGTCGGAGTGGCCGCGGCCTAGCCAGTCGTGGCCTTAGGTACCCGGAGCTGGAGCTGGAGCATTCAGGAGGAGATTCTTCAAGCGGACATCCACCACCCGAAGCCATGGGACACAGGAGCACCTCCCAGGAGGTATCTAGGAGCACTTCCATCTTCATAGAGGTTCCTAGGAGGCCTAGGACGGGATCTCACCTCTACCCCGGACATCCAGGAGCCACCCCAACTCCTGCAATGGCCCAGGGACAGGAGGCTGACCTCCCTAGACCCTCCATTCCATCTAGGGTGGAAAAGAGACAGGAGTCCCCCATCAAACACAGGCCAGGCAAGGAGCCTATGGAGGACCCCTTTGAGGTGGAGAGCATTCCCAGGAAAAAGCTACCACATCAGTAATTATCTTGAGCCAACCGAATATATTTAATAAATCATTACATAAAAATTCGTTATTTTCTCCTGTAACCATCTTCTTTTCTTGAGTTATTTGTTTAGTGATGTTAATATGATAGAAGTCAACTACCCGTAAGGGTCTAAGCTCGTGGTAAGGGAGAAGATGATTAGGTTAAAGACACTCGACATTGCGAGTTCGAATCTATGTGGAGACAATATTTACTAAAACTGTAATAGTATCACTTTTATCCATTGGTATATACTCCCCGACTCCTCCATCCCTTAATAATTGTCACATTTTGACTTTTTATGGTCAACAAAACACGGTTTAAAACGTAAATATCTATTATTGTACATGCGAAATCTAATATTAAACTCTCGCACCTTGTAATATCTTGATGGTGTACCTATCTCTTTGTAATATCTTGCATTTGCATTTTTTATTAGTCTCTGTGTACAACCGGAGTCCCCTCGAGGCTGCCAACTGGTACGCTAAATTGTCTCAAGTCGATTCTTCTTGTCAACATTTGTTTTGAAGATGTGGATCAATTTTTATCTGTTTTATGGCTCATGAGAAGCTCTCCCAACTTGCTAGAACTTGAGGTATATATTCGAAACTCTCTTTGGCAGAGAACACAGAGCATATGTAAAATTTATCATTAATCACAGTTTTGTCTCGATTCTCAGGTACATCAGATCACACATACTATGAACAAAAGCAACAACATGGAGAATCTTCGGGAGGAAGAAGACCATTCTGATATAACTCGAAACTGCCTCGAGAGAGTTAAAATGTCATGTGTTGTAGGTGGGAGGTTAGACTTGGAATTTATCAGGATTGTGTTAGCTAAAGCTACATCATTAAGAAAGATGAACATTGGTTTGGCAGCTTCCAAATCAAGGAAATGTTCATGTTCCCTCGTGCTGCGCCGAATGTGAAAGTCCACATTGATGATTGAGTTGTTTGCTATGCACTTGAATCAATTTCTACTCTGAATTAGACATTGTTTCATCTCTTTCTTGTATTTGACCGCTAGCTGCTATATATTCTAGGAGTATATTTAATTGCATAGCAGATTTTGATGTTTAAACCTGCAGAATCAGATATTTTGTGTGCTCTCGTTAGTCTTGAGGAGTAAGATCGTTTGTTTCAAATGAAGACGTGCAGTTATGATGCTGACAGTCAGGTCTCATCGAGACTGCGATCGCGTGTTATAGACTTATAGCTCTCGAGGACGTCTCAATTTATGAATTTATGGTTGTTGAAGGTCCTTCGAGACCTCCACCGTTGGAATGGTGGCGTCAATGTAGGTCTCGCTGATGTTGCCTAGAGGCGTAGCTAGGTGGTTCTAGAGTTTGCTTGAACGATGTGAATTGAGTTGCTTGCTTTTACGATACCACGAGTTTCCACTCCGGAAAATATATACGAGGTTAACTTTCCAATCCTAATGTTGGAAAGCCATACTGGTCGAGTACTAGGTTTGCCGAAGTTTGTTAAATTGTTGTGTAGCGTCTTCTTACTCTAATGCCCCCTTAGCATATTCGTTATCTGTTTGTTAATTGTTATATCAATTGTGTTTGTGAATAGTTGTGTAGTCTTTTGTCTGGCACCGAGAAAGGAACTGAAGTTACAGGGATCACAATAGAAAATTAAACGATTGTATATAGGGCTTCGGTACGAAAAGCCTCAACTATACAATCTTAGTACAATATTGGATGGAAGTAACATTTAACAAACGTAGGAATAAATTTAATCAAGTAACATTTAATAAACATAAGGAGAATTAATTGAAGAATATGAAGTATAAAACAAAGAAATGGTGGAAATTGAATGAATATTTGTAAGATAGAAATAAAATCTTTGACTGTTACAATCACAAATTTTGTTAATAAGCTTTCTCATATAAGAGAGAAAAGCTACAAGAGATATATATCATGTTAAACACTTGAACAACACATATATATAAGTGCATTGAGCCATTAAGGCCTAAGCTACCAGTTACGCGCGTCGCGACGGGTCTTTCTGCATTTTCAAAAGCTTTTGTGCAAAATAATTCCATCTCAATTACCTAACAACCATTTATATGTCGATATTGTGAGTTATTGCTTCTTGTTGCAAAGGGTTCGATGTGAATGATCTATCGCTTGCGTTTGGACTTCAAGGATGTTGCGGATTGAGAGTTGCTGTGCCAATTGCGCTTCCTTTGATTGATGAACCAATTGTTTATTTGCTTTAGCTGCAGTCCTGTGTCTTCAACAAGCTTTGCCTTGTCATCTTCCTGCACATATGTATCAGAAAACTAGATTAGTACGTCGAGACTCTTAGAATACTCTTAGTTTGTATTTAGAGCTTCTGCAAAACGGATAGAGGAGAGAAGTTAAACGAGATAGTGATCCTTACGACACTCTTAATAAAGCGCTTCAAGAATTTGTTGGTGAAAGAAGTTAAAAGAGTAGATAGTGATTCTTGCGAAACTGAACTTTTAACTAGTTATTAGCAACTTACTGTCGGGTATGGCCACTTCGAATGTTGCATCCACCAATTCTTTAACACTGATGTAGTGTCACCTGGTAATTTTCCAGCCCTTCTCTTCCTCAGTATTTCCTCTCTCACGTCTTCGATTTTGGACCTAAATCCCTGCATAATATCAGATGTTTGTGAAGAACGACATGTATTAATTGGTTACTGCAAATTCGCGGTCTTGGAACTCTTCCATTCATATATTCCTCATAGTTAATATGTTCAACGTATATGTACTATCGAGTCTCAAAGGCTAGCTCCAGGGTCAGCTCAATTAAGACTGAGTCACAAGATTTACCTGTTTGAGCTCAAGCTTTAGTTCCTGACGAACACGCTCCATCAACGTTCTTTCCGATTCTGTTGGAAGTAATGGACCAAATCCGATCATGTCATGTGCCTCGGAAGCTCCTGATTGATCCAACGAGAAATCTTGCTGCAGCTCATCCTCATCGTCTGACATAGTCCCACCAGTTCCTTCTCCAAGAGTTGCTCCTGACGAGTGCCAAACAATATTATTTTCAGTAATTTCTTCGTTACAATATAATCCGAAGTGTTGGGCAAATTCGAATTCCACATAACATATCGTAACACTAATACCATAGCAAATCGTCCACAATTTTAAGAAATTAACAATATGAGTAAGAGTATCAAATATTGTTCACTAATCCACAGTTACTACTAAGATTTGATAAACATTATTTTCTACGATAACAGTTCGGGGCGAACAAGATTCTTGACGCTTTTCTCAAGGTACAACTTATATTAGAAACAAGGCTTAATTTCATCTGGGCACCTGAACTATTTTTTAATTCCCAAATAAGCACCTGATGACCTTTTTGTAACAAGTAGGCACCTGGATCCCAAATAGGCACCTGAACTATTTTTTAATTCCCAAATAGGCACCTGAACTTTCGTTTTTCACAATTTTTTTGATTTCTCAGATTTTAAAATTTTAAAAATTCCTTAACCCAGTGGCAAGTTAGTCATATTGAAATATGACTTTTTGGAAGCAAAATTTTTTCAAAATAGTTCAGATGCCATTACTAAATAAGATTTTAGATCCCAAAAATAAAAAATCATCCCCCAAAAACTAAAAATAATCAAAACCTACCCACCCCACCACTCTCTCTCTCTCTCTCTCTCTCATCTTCCTCTATGGCAGCTCCTCCTCCAACTCTTCTCTCATTCTACTCCCTTCTCCTCATTGCAACCTTTACTGTCCTCAAGAAGCTTCATCCCCCCCTCTCTGCTTTCTCAGATGCAGAGCTTTTACTGGCAAAAATCAAGAAACCCATTACAAGGGAACACAGAGAATTATTTTCTGGGAATTTTCCTGAATTTGTTACTGAATTTAGAGGGCTAAAAGAACTTAACTTTTCTGATAATCAATTTTCTAGGCAAATTCCTGGTAGTCTTAGTGGGTAAGCTTATAAAAATAGAATCTTTCTCACAATAATTTTAGTGGGGTTTTGCCAAATTTTGGACACCAAAGTTTGGTAAGGAGGCTTTTGAAGGGAATAGCCCTGCACTTTGTGGGCCGCCTTTATGACCTTGTAGTAAACCTCTGGCTTGATTTTCATGTACAATTGCTGGGTCTTGTTATTGGTTTGATGACTGGGACAATTGTAATAGTGTCCTTTGATTGGATACTATCAAGGAAAAAAGAAAAAAGAATGTAGAAAAGGAAGAAGAGGAATATGAGGACGGGAGTATGAGAACGGCAGTGCTGGTGGAGGTGAAGGTTAGTTGATTCTGTTTCAGGGTGGTGAACACTTGAGGTGAGGTGGGGTGGGGTGGGGTGGGGTGGGGGTGGGCCGTAAGGTTAAAGATGATATTTTTATGGGTTGAGTTAAATATTTAATGGGGTGGGGTTATATGGGGGTTGAGTTGAGGTTGGGTTAGATTAAAGTAGTTGAGTTAGTTTTATGTGTAAGATGACTAATTTGCCGTCACCGAAAATTTTAAAATCTGCGAAATTAAAAAAATTGAGAAAAACGAAAGTTCAGGTGCCTTTGGGATCCAGGTGCCTACATGTTACAAAAAGGTCAGGTGCCTATTTGGGAATTAAAAAATAGTTCAGGTGCCTAGATGAAATTAAGCCTAGAAACAAATGAAGTCGTATCCAATGCACGCTGTTAGGAGTAAATGTACCCGTATTCCTCAGTATTTTTCTTAATGTTGTCCGATGCAAGTATATTAAGGGGGAGTGGGAGTCGAACTCTACACGTTAACTAACACGCAGGAAGAACTTAAAAAACCGTATCCATTCGACCCCCGGCCACAAACTCTGGTTCCCTGTTAATTTTCCCTAATTCTGTTTTTCCTGTTTACAAATGCAGGCAAAGTGAAGTGCCCACATAACATCAAATATTGCAAGGATCAATAAATATTGAGAGTTCAGTTGATGAGTATCACCTACTTCAATTGATTTTGTTGTACGATTCAAGGGTAAAAATGTCCTACATGCAAAACTTTATTATT